>QYTT01085233.1:42645-79161 GCA_006980735.1 Dasypogon diadema | reverse complement strand
GACACCTGCAGGCAGTACTTGAGTATCCTCCGCAACCACCATCCTACAGTCCCAACCTAAGTCAACCAACTTATTTGGAACCTGTACCGCCGCCTAATGCATGGAATATGGGAATTTTACCGCAATCATCAATAAATTATTATTTTCCTTGAAATATGTACACTTGTCTGAGATGTTATTGTTATTTTTGTAATAAATGAGCTGTAAAAAAAGTTATTCTAATAAGAAGCACATCGTTGCAGTAACTATTTCTATTCCCTTTGTATTTTACCTTTACTAGACATTTCTATACTATTTTTTACCTCACTGCTGAACTATACACTTACATTTGAATAATGTAAGTGAATTCATTTTAGTTACTCCCTACTACGATTTTTCACTCGATATCAATAGAACAAAAGGCTGCCAGATTTTTTCTAAAGATTCGTTGCTGATTTTCAGGCACCCTCAATTTCAATAGTATCTTGTTGTTTATTTGGATTGTTAATGTGCCCTCCATTTTTAGTTAGAGTAAACTAGCTCTGTTTGCGCTCAAATACAAGTAAACCCCTTCGCAAAAATACACTATCAGCTTCTGAAATACTTCATGTTATTTTTTCCCTAAACTGTGTCAAGTACTAATCATAATTATGGTCGTTGATTTTCTTAATTAAGGATACGGTTGTTTCACCAGTTACCAAACCCCGTGCTAACACGTAGTTAGTAGCACTTTATGTCTTATTTAATACCCAAGTGTGCGAAAATCGATTAATTAACTAACACTTCACTCACTTGCACTTGGTTTGTACTTTCTCCTCAGGTAACCCACAAAGTCCATGAAATGGTAGACTAACCATCTTTAACAGGTCAAAGCAGACGGAAATTTCTAACAGGCATAATATTTCAATAGGAATAATATTATTAATTATATGTATAACAATACAATAATTTTTTTCCAATATGTAAAAAAATTAAGTACTTTTATAATTTTTCAAATGTTCTCTAGATATGACAAATATAATCTCTACGGTTTTCGTGTTATGATAGCAAAGGAAAATTATATTTTTCTGATTTTCATTCATGTTTGTTGAACATATTTTGACATTACCCAGCTAAAGCAAAGCGGCACAGCTAGTTGTGCTGCCCTAAGAAAAAGCGAGTAAGAGCGAGCCGTTAAGCTAAACTGGCCCACGGCCTAAATTTTTCATATCGCCAAATTAAAAATTTGAGGTCGACAGAGAAAGAATAAGGCATGCGTAAAATTTGTGCCACTATTGACTCTCCACATTATTTCATCTCAGTGACCCCAGTAATCAGACAAAATGTGTACTAAAACGACGCCAATGGCCATTAGACGGTTCATCTTTTAATTTAAAAAAGTACATATGGCAGCACCTAGAGCTCTTTTCTTTACACTGAACAATAATTTGGGGAGCTGTCTACAGCCTTTGTTTGTCAGTGGTCCATTGCCTGTCAGCTTGGTTTCGATTGTGAAATTTTGTCTTGCAAATTAGTTTCGGCCGCCCGAAAGATCGTAGGAAATGCACAAAGTTTTGTACTATGTGAAAAGTTCTTGGCGTGGCAATTACAACAGTAATTTTCATGAGTTCTGTCTACTACGTACGGCATATCTGGTGTAGCTGCTTCGATCAATTCACTGGGAACGAGTCGAATTTCGCCGTGAACTGTCATTCCAATTCGCGTTATGAGTGTGTATACTGTAGTGTTCGGCGGTCGGGCGTTTCTACTTGAAAATTTTTCCAATTAATATGACTAAAGGTGTTTCGAGTAGCGAATTGTATTGAAATTGTAAAGTTAATATGTTCTTTGAGAACGCTATTATATAATTTTAAAATTTTTGTTGAGTGCGGATGTTATTCGCAGTACAGAAAGTAGGCGGTGGCGCCCAAAAATTAGTGCGCTTTAAAAATGCAAGGCTCATTGAATCGAATTAAAGGCGTATGAATCACAAAGTGAATTACAGTGAGCGAGTGTAATTGTAATTCTGTACAGTGGACCGACCGTAAAGTGTCTATTGTTAAAAGGAATTGAATAGGCATCGAAGATGGAGAAGTCTGCTAAGATGGAAAAAATGTCCAGCATGAGTGGGAAACCGGTGCCGATGAAACTCTTCGCTGCTTGGGAAGTTGATCGCACTCCGCCAAATTGCATACCAAGGTAAAGTTCATCGCGTGGCAATGGCTCTGTTCTATTTTTAGCAAACAAAATAAGTTGAATTATTACGTTCCGAAGCAAAGAAAAGTTTGTCTTGCAGTCCGCATCTGCGCTCATCTTTACCATTGCTAAGCTGTGTTATGACCTGTTCGTGGGGCTTTTCCTCAACAAAACCAATTTCCATTGCCATTCCCTTGGGTTTTTTTAGGATTTTCACTCGATACCATTGCGCAAATTCTCTTTTCCTTGTTAAGGCACGGGTTTTTTTTTTAACTATCAGAAAGTGCACCAGGGAATTTGGTTCTGATCTTGAGTGCAGTAAAAATAAAAAAGATTAAATGAGCGGCTGACATAGAGGGTACGATTGAGTGCGGACATAATTTCAGCTTTAAAATTCTCTCTTCGCTTTCTGATAAAAATATTGATAAATCTTATCAAACAGACGAAGTCATTTCCGGCAAACTGTGTAATTTCCCGGTAGAAATGTGTTGCAACAAAAAAATCATGCTTAATGGATTAATTTTCCAAGAATCCCGTTAAGATTGTTGCACGAGAAAATTACTATTGACTTCTTTTCTTAGAATCTTTCAAAAAGGATCCTAAAAAAAGGACTAACACGTCCTTAGCTAGCTCACATGTGAAATTCAAGATATGAAATTGTTTCTTATATTAACAAACTTTGATGCGTGTGGTCGGCATATTTTAAGGTTTTCGAATATGTTGATTCGCTCTATAAAAAATGTTCATAACTTTTAAAATATCATTTTCATAAGGAATTTGGAGTGAATCTGTTTACCTGACTATTGTGGAGCTCCTCACTCTGCAATTACTACATATTATTGTAGTATTGTTTTCGAGATATCAGTCCTCTTGTTTCTGAATTACACTTTTTATTTAACACCCCCCTTGCCCTGCGTCTTTCATTCATAGTAAGGGTTTTTCGTGTCTGGCAGCTCTTCATTTGTTTTCATAATCTGCTATAGGAACAGATTAGAGAACCAATTGTTTCCATAATCTACGTTATTGGACTATTGGAGTAGGTTAAACGAACGGGTTAGAAAATGGGCTAACCTGGTTAATGATGACGTAGTGAGAGCGTGACGTAGTTACCCGCTCTTATTATATCATTGTAACTAAAACGTGGTTAGAGTTAGGGTTTTAATCCCTGATAAATTCCAAGTAACGAAATTAATATTTCCACGGCTTAGACGGCGGAGTGTTTTAGGGAAGAGGAGGGAAATTTTAACCTGAACCCGGGAAATTTAAACCTAAGAAATGTTGCAGGTTATATTTTTCTTTTATACGAAACACTATAAGTTGTTTTACCTTCTTCATGCTTTGTTATATTTTCTTTTATAACCAAGTATAGTCTACTACCGCTTAACCATTAGTGCGAAATAAGATTACAAATATTGTGTACTTTTAACGAGAAATATACTGTTATTAATATTCTGCCAATTAGCAAATCCTTTGAATCCTTAAGGTCTAGGCCCCTTATTTTATATAAAAAAAATCAACATAAATAAACTGGGTGCGACTGGTCTAACCACACTGCCAACTTCCCCTTTGATCATTTTGTCTTGCTTTGAAAGTTTAATCGTTATAAAAAAAAACCGCCAATTAAAATTTTTTGCAAACCTTATCAGGTGTTCATTATGCAATTATGCGTCGAATGAAATTGGTCCAGAGTCGATATCACTTTTTTGTTCTCGACGTATTTGAGACGAAATAAAGCTCACGAACGGACACACGCACACACAGGCATCTCTCTAAAAGTGATGAATTCGGACTCTAGGGACCTCGAAACGAAAATCAATCAATTCGAAAAATCGGACCCATTACAATAACTTCAAGTGGGAAATTAATAAAAAAAACTATTATTATTATCGAAATTGTTCTATAACGTCGCAACAAATCAAGCTTGAACTTATCTAAAATGTGTGAATAAATGAGTAAACATTTTTTCGTATTGACGTTTTATTTGTTGCCATTTTGTTTATCACATTTACCACACTCTGTTCATGTGCCTGTAATTGACAACATTATTACTAATAAGTTTTATTTGCTCGAATGGGTTATCAGCTTTACAAATTCTTCTATTTGTTAATATAATTTCACCCTCATTATGTGCAGATGCTAACGGAGGCTTTTTAGAGGTAAGGGTTGTATTGTTTTACTATTAACATGAGTAAGGCTCAGCTTAAAATCTTATTACGCAATTTAATTATGGGAAGTATGTTGAGCAGTGTGCCTAAATTATCTGAAATCATTTTGAACTATATATGTGCGTTTATCATTAAATAAAAGCTAATGTCATAGAAATAATAACTAAAGAGCACTAACCCTAGGTCTCCACTAAGGTGTATAAGTTAGCACCGCATATTTGTCCAAATGAAATGAAATAAGTATTTCAAAAATTATCGTTCTTTGTCGGTAGATTTGTCGTGAAAAATAAGTTTTGTCGTTGTACATTTTATCATAAAATTTCGATGTGGTGCTCACATTATGTAAAGATAGCACCACACTCATGAGAAATTCGTTCTATTTTATCAAAAAGTAAAATTAAGTGCATAGGAAGTTGTCGTTTTTTTTGTCGTAAAAGGGACACAAGGGCTTCAAAAGTACAATTCTTGCAGTAGGATTGCCTCAACCACTGGTACCCAGAAAAATCGCCGCGTCCTGTGCGGGATTCGAACCCACGCCAACGGGAAAGAAACTCTGCGGACGTGCGCCTCAGTCCACTCGACCACCGGTGAGGTAACCGCAGCATTTAGCCTGTGTTCGCATATATCAATCCTAAAGCCCTATGCTCGTTTGGGAATCATCATTAAAATTTATTAAGGACCCTCTCCGTTATTAACCACAATCACAAAAGTTCCTACGGAAATTGTAATGAAGTACCCTCGAATGCTTCCTTTTCGTGCTATGTGTCTCTAGTAGACATAATGCAGTTATACATCTTTGATCTTAGGATGCAACGGAGGGAGACTAAAAATAACATTTAAGGCCGTCATAGCTCTTATGTAAAATAGAAGTAAGTTCATTAGAATATTTTGTTTCAGTTGACAGTAGAACTGGATATTGTAGTGGAATTTTGTGACAAGCTGATTTGCGAGTTATCTTCAGAATAATTTATATAGAAAACTAAAGGCAATATTAATTCTAAGAACGTCTCAAATTTGAAGGGGAAATTTTTCCGATTACCTAATTTTATCAGTTAAATTATTATAAATTCCACATTACCATATTCACGCTAGCAATCGATTATCATTGATAATCATTTCTTTCTTTATTGTTTTATCCCATTTAGTAGAAAGCTGATATATTTTCGTAGGCAATTTTATTAAAACTTTCAAAGAATTTTTCTCTAAATTATGTGAAAGTGTAGTTTTGGTTGCGGAAACAAATTATCTAGAAGAAATTACGCGGAATAAATATATGCAAATATGTTCAAGTTCATAACTCTAGTTTGACTAACACTTCCGTTTCGATACGACGTGATTAGAAATGAAATTACAAGCATTAAATATAATCAAAATTAATTAGGACAGCTAGTAATGACCTCGTGCATGCCGAGCATTTTTAAACATCTCTGGCCAATGCAAATTGCAAATCATTCACAAATAGCTTGGGGCTATCTCCATCTAAATACGGTGGAGATGTAGCTTAGTTTTTGTGCTACAATTTCGCTTTTTGTGTTTTCTATGCTTATTTACTGCTATTTTTCCATGTAGTTATAAATAGTAGAGGTATATCTACTTGTGGATATGTAGAAATGGACAGATAATGAAGCCTCACTTTACAGACCACAAAAATGATTTCACTTTCGTGCATGACATGAATCTATTTCGTGAGGACTGGTCTATTAAATTACTTTATAAAACGACAAAAAATTGGAGAAACGTATACTTTTTTTGTGGTGGAGTAGAGAAGGATAAAAAGTATTCAACAAGTATGTATTGATTTTCTATTGAAGGACGTATAGAACGAATCCTATTTTCAGCTATATATATATATTTTCTTAAGATACTCGGAGAGAATATAATCTACAGTAGATCAAAGTATTAGTATTATCCTAGATAATTTAAGAGGAAAATAAAATCACAGAAAACTAAGAAATTTCTGTTTTTATCCTTGATGTCACCTATACAGTGAAAATTATATTGGCTTGACTGCAATAAATAAAGTGGAATAAGAGATTCGTGTTCAGTTTATAATAAATTGTCTGCCCACTGACTTCTCCAAATTTTCAATGTCATCTTCTCATATTTATCAACCCCTGGGAGCGTGCATTCAGTTTGGTCGTCTGCAATGAGAAGATGTATCTCTAAATTGTTGTCATTGTGGTCTGTGCTGTGGACGTCGTGCATTCTTTACACACAACAAATATGGTAATTGCTTCAAGACGAGTTTTTAATGAGTCACTTTTGCTTGATAACTTGCTGATAACGTCCTCTATTATTTCCGACTGGGAGGTTACTTGGGGTTTGAACTTCACCCTTAAAACATCTGACATTCAACTGCTTTTAGAATTCTCATCGTGTAACTTGATGAAATTGTGAATTGGCCGCACCTTACTTTCAAAAATACCTTAATTGATTTTCTTAATTTAAACAGAAGCACTGTAGGTATAATATATAACCGCTCATGCCAGAACTTTGCAGCACTTTATATGATTATTATTTATTAGTCAGAACTGAGACGGTGAGTCATAATTTGCATATTGCTTTACATTTTAAAGATATTTCTTGGAAATTATTGTTTTTCTGTCGTTGGTGGGTGTTAATTGATTCACGCTAACACCTTTCCGTGACTTTATTTCCTCGAATAGGAATGAATTGCAATTTCATAAAGTCCATGAATAGAGAATAATATGTCAGCAAATTCTAAATTGAGATTTTTTACATTTTATTCTCTTAAATTGCAAAAATTTTAATTTTAGAATCAAAATTACAGACTATGCCGATCTTCGTATGGTTTTATTCGCTTCTACGATGATCTTATCGACAGTTAATAAAAAGAATGCGTGAAGGCCTTTTAACACGTCAAATCGTGGCATACCTTTTCCTGCAGGACGATCTCGTATTTAAATCCATATAGTTTCTTTAAACTATCCTTGAAATTATTTAGAAGAAATTTAAAACAAAAATAATACAGTAACATCATGGGGAAGTCGCATTTTAATAAACGGAATATTTATATTTGTGTAAAAGTTTATTAAGTTCGGCAATTATGTGATAAAAATTAATCATGCGCTGCAATAAGAAAGAAACTAGCAAAGCTAAAGGAAATCAATCACTTCCATTGCAAAGTAAAAAGAATTTAATAAGGACATTCTTCTGAAAAGAGTGTACAGAATTCCATATTTTGTTTGTTATATATAGTGTTACAGTCTCCTGAAATCTGTTTTAGATATAGCAAATAAAAAAAAACGGAAATTAGAATATGATAAAATAGAACTGATGAATTTCGGGCTCAAGTTGATAAGAGAAAATTGAATATTGTCTAAGCAGATGGTAGAGTTATCAGTGTAAAAAAGCCCAACAAGGAATTGGAGGAAAACATTTTTAAAGCACGACAAAACACGTAGTGGGCGGAGTCGCAGTGTGGTGTTGCATGACTCCATCAAGTGTGGGTGAATTGATTTTCATAGAAGAGGCTGTGGACGGGATAACTTACATCAATATGTTTAAAGAAAATTTAAAGAAAAGGGTGGAAAAAATTGGATTTAAGAAGTAATTTTCATTTCCAGCATGATAGTAACCCAGATATGTTTGATTTTTCTAATAATAACCAACCTTTTACATTTTTTTTATCATTAATTTTATTATGTATTCTATGTGGTACCTGTGACAGTATCACTACGAAGATCTGAAGTTGATTATGGTACATTTGTGAAGGAAGTTGGCAAGATGTCAGAACCCTGAAGATGTTGACGGAAATTGATGAAATGTCGGGAATTAATATATATATATAAAATCCCAGATACTTATGGATTGAATTTTGCTTAATTGACCTTTAGCCCAAAATTCCCCCAAATTACATTGAAAGTCAAGGTTATGGATTGAACAAATTTTTTATCCCAAAGTAAAAGAATAGACCTAATTGAATACCCCATTCCCTTCAATCTGATTTCTTAGAAAGGCAAGACAAGAGGAAATTAGCAATAAGTATTGTATGGTCAAATCGGGGTAAAACATCCATTTCCTTATCTATCTTCATTGCGTATTGCTGTAGATGTAAAGGAGAGGGGTTTTCTAAAAATTAATAACTTCACAATGAGATATACAATAACTTACCTCTTTACTGCTCTTACGCGATCTTTTTTTGCACGTTTTATTTGCTGACTGAGACCGAGGTGTGCTTTCAGAAATATTTGAGTACATCTTTAATATTTTAAATTGGTTTTTGTATAGTTGTTTTGCTGATCTGCTTTCACAGGATATATTTTGTGTATATGTCTCCGTTGTTACTCGGTTTCCTTATTTTACGAGGTTTTTTTTAGTTGTTTTCTTACTGTTACGTGATTTTTTGTGAATTTTTTTCTTACGCGATACGCATCCGCCGTATAAAAAAAGATCCAGGTATAATTATCATTTCTCTTGCCTATTGCTATTGTTAAATGAAATGTGTATAGTAAGTTAAATGAAATGTGTATAAGTAAGTATATAAGTATATTTTTTAAACAGTCGAAAAAAGGAAATGCATTGAATGAAAATTAACAAATAAATATTATAAAATTTATTATTTGTTTTATTATTTAAATTTTTAAAATATTACCCATATGTATGTATAACAAAATTTCCAAATTAAAAAAAATGATTTTTTACCAAATTCACGGTATTGGGAAGACAAGGTACGGTAAGCCGTTCCGTGACGTCAAAACTTTTAGTTTTGGTTATTTTTGGTTATATTGCTGAAAAATGTTAAAATTAGTCATGAATGAAATATGCTACAGTATGCTTGGGGGAACACTATTGCAAAGAAATAAATGAAAATTATACTTAATTACTCATTTAATTCCTAAATTACTTAAAATTTCCATACAACTTTGACGAGGTAATGACATCGGTCATTTGTTATTTTTCTCTTTACCATACCTTGTGTTCTGTATACGGTGGTTCCTGTTTCAATAAAAAATGTCTTTGAGTATGATAGGATCATTGTTGTTCTACGTTCATAAAAAACTTATGATACTAATATTAACAATTTAACAAGAATGACAAAATTTGTTGATCATAATCGGAGTTTAGTTAAAAATTCACTAAAACCTAACATACACTAGGTGTCAAATCAACGTGTATTGAGGTATTGACCGGCTGGTCCAGCCTCAATTAAATACCCTGTATATTTATAAGTAACACTTATTTGTGCAGTATGTAGTAACAAGTGCGATCTGAATATATCGTTAAGGGTGTTTTAGTACTTGATATAGACTAAATAACCACCCCGTATTTTTTGATTAATCTGAGTATAAATTCTCCGTGGGAAACATATAATATATTGCGTTATATTTTTATTACAAGATTAGAGTACGTGAAACACAAAGCGTGGCTGCCCGTTGATAACTATCAGCGATTAGCCACGCTTCATATTGCACGTACTCTTAGATTAAGAAATCTTGGGGAAATATACAAAAACACTGAATATTTAAAAATGCTTCTATTTAAGTTACACATATTAATTGTTGAGTAAGAAATACCCATTTTTAAATTCTCCCTTGGTTAGTGTAGCACTATTATCTGCTTTTCCTTGAAGTACGCCATTATAAATGTATCTTTTCATTTAATATTCTTCAAATACAATTACATGTTGACTTCAAGACTTCAAAATGGGTAATCCTATTATTGTTTAAATAAAGTCTTTCGTTAAATAGCCTTCTCCTTCCCCTCCATGAAATAATGAATAATTTCCATATGTTTACATGAAGCGTTGTGTACAAAGTGTACTCGCTTCATAAGTTTTAAACAAGTGCTCTAATCGCTTGTTTTGAACAGTGCTTCCTCTACACACTGAGGTATACAATGGTGCATCATACGTAAATAAGGAAACGAATAATGACTCGGTAGCAAACTTTTGCTGACATAAGTTGACCTGACGATTACGCTTATATTGTCAAATTGCCATATGACAAATTTGTAACCAGCAAAACGGTGCTCACGTTGAATATCAGCCAATTCGTTGCTTACAAATTGTAGTAAATTGAGCGTGTTCTAATGTGTAAAATAGCCTACAAGAAATTACTCGAAGAATTCCCCAGCATTCACCTGAATCTGTTAGATTTCCTTAAATCTTTCTTTGCTTGCAGTACTCTGTTCAAAAAGTGGTATGAGTAGAAAGTCTGATGCAGCCGGGTGGTTGGTTATTCTGAAAGCTTTCACATTCCTTAAAGGTGCTAAAAATACTCAATTGGTGGCTTTTTTGTGGAATTATATTTTTGACTTTGCTTTTTGTGGTACCAGGAATTTTTTGCAACGAATTTTGTTTACTAACAAAATTGGCACAATCCCATGTGTGGCATTTTGAATAATTACTCATTTTGAACACAAGTCACAAGTGGAAACAATCAACTGAAGAGCAAAATCTATTCATGATTTTCTATTTATAGACAATTGCTCTAACGCATTTTATATTTTTGACTATTAAAAGGCCGAGGTGCCACTACGAAGAAGGTCAAATACACATTGTACTATTGTTAGTCTGATATAAAATTTAGTTATTTGTACTAGCTTTGATTACCATTGTGTTAAATTATTAGGAGTACCGGTTTGCAGCGGTAATAGTATTAATTAAGCACTTAATCTTTTGCAAAAATAGCAACATGTTTGCGCTGAAAATAGTGTGCAGCACTAATTAATTATTTCATGTGAATTTTATGCTTTGAATACACAATACACCTCAATTATATTTGCAGTTTTGCTATTTTTAGGATAATGCATATTTAATTTTGACGTCAACTGATATTCAGGGAATCAACAAAGGTTCACCTACTTTTTTTCTACTTTCACAACAATTTCTTCTTGTCAGCAGTAAAATTTAATTGCTTAAAGTTTTTTAAATAACTTTTATTCACTCACTAACCCTTGACTAAATAACTTTGTTTGTAAGAATGCCGCTCGTGACGAAAGTGTGAAATTTTGGGAAGAGTTTTAGGGGAGTAAACTGGATGGATTTACATGGGGTTTTTTGATTTAGAGTGAGTGAATGGGGAGCTTTCCGACAGGCTAAAAAAATTTACGTTTTTGGAGGTTTTGAAGTGGGGCGGTAATTACCCCCCTTGGGGTTGTACAATTTGGGGCGGGTCTGATATTAAATTAAAGCTCTTGCTGAGTGCTATTAAATGGCATACTTTCTTCTGCAAGAAACTTTATAATAGATTTTTTCACCTCAATATCGTTAAAATGCGTGATTTTCGAATTTGTGTACAGAAGGCGGTGTAGGTTGGTGCAAGGGGCTGATCTTTCATGGGAACATTTGAATTTTCTATATTTAACAGTTGTATGAGTTTTCAGCATAAATCCAGTACAATTAACAGGCAAAAAACCATGCAATTCTGATTCTCCTGGAGAAAAAATGGAGCGTATGAGAAAATTACAGCTTTTCAAGTACATTAATAAAAGTTTAACTGCAACTCATAAATAAAAATAAACAAGAAGGGGATGATGGGATAGCGATATACTTAAATTTTTTTCGCGTTTGTATTCTGGCTCAATCTGACCACCTTCTCGAGTACATTTTTCTGGAGATTTTCATTGGCCCGGAGAAGTGTCTTGTGGTCTCTTTAATAAGCCTCCCAATGCATTTCCTTTTACTCTGGAGTCAGTCCTATCTGAATTAAGTCACGCTTATCAATATGTAATTATCTTAGGTCACTTCACAATATCAATGTTTGCTGATGATATTCAACTTTACTTTTACTTAGACCTTTGAGATTGGTAGAGAATACAATTTACCGGGTGAACAATGATCTCGCAAATGAGCTTGACTGCTGTTGTTAATGGCTTGAGCTTAAATGCGTCCAAATCTAGAGTTTTTATCCTTTTTAAATGCGAACTGGACAATGTAATAATTACATACAATCACACCGTTAGGAATCTTTGTATATTTTTAATTGTACTTTAAATTGGACTGATCACATACTCTTCTTTGTAAGGTGACACTACGTGCGTCTCTAGCACGAAACTATCGGCGTACAATTATGTCTCGGCATATCTGAAGTCAATATTTGGATGTGTGCTAGAAACTGTGTGCTTTTCGCGTATTACCTTTTAATAATTCGCTTAAATCAGAAATGTTTACTTATTTAACTCTTGATTTGTTTATTACTTTCTCTTCCTTTACGCTTCCATGTTATGGACATTGCAATTCTATTATTTTATTAAATTCTTTTATCTAGTTTAATTTAACTTTTTTTTTTAAATTTCTCTTTTCTTTTTTTGTATTAATTTCCTGCACTTAATTATAAGATTCAATGATGCTTGTGAATTTTTTTTAAAGAAAACTATGACGCATAAAAGATAGAAAGTACCACTTATAGTTGTAGATATACTTTTTTCATACACAGTAAAACCTGTTTAAGTTGGAACCCGTCCAAGCCGAAAATCTGCTTATCCGGAAAAAGAAATACGTCCCAAATTTTTATAAACATATATTTTCTGAACCTTCAAAATTTTTGCAAGTCCCAACAGGGACTGACTGCACAAGCTAACGAATTTCAGTTCATAATTCCGCTAAAAATCATTTTGTATAAGCATGTAGGAATCAAAATAAGCTATATTTTTTTTAAATGTATGCAGTGATCATTTTCTATCAAGTGACATCGGTCGGTAAACTAATCTGACAGACTTTTACCGTAATTTATACTAAAAACCACTAAATTAACTCAACGGGAATCTAATTTCTATCTTTTACAGAGTCACAATCTAGTTCATCATTCTATTTCATTCTATTATGGGTGAAAAATGTAAAAGTAATTTCCCAGTCAGGGGTCAGCAGGAGTATCGGTTTCACATCAATACTAATTCCTTTAAGAGACTTTTAACCACAAATATTGACCTTTATTGCTTTGGACATACTGAAATAGTTTTCCTATAGCGTTTGCTTAAGTGTACTTCATCGCACTCTTTTCACCCTATGCATGCACATGCAATAGCTTCCTTGTTTACATTTTTAGAAACACAGGTGTGAGGAAAAATTTCCAGTGTTATACAAAAATAAACATCGTGCGGAGTATACATTGAAGTTTTGGAGCAATTGGAACAGCATTCTTGTATTAATTCTTTCGATTTAACAACGTTGTCAAGCGATATTAATACTTTGTTAAGACTTTAATATTTACGATTTTTGGTATTTATGAAATTGTTTACATACGTTGATACTTGGCAATTAGTTCGTGCGAAAAAAATTTTGATAATATTAGTTTAGATAGGTATTACATTTATTTATTTTAAATCATTGTATATTTTACATACTTCGCATGAAGTATGATGTATTAATTGCACTATGTACATAAATGTTGATTTACATGTAAACAAAACAGAGCTTACCCTGAAAAGTAAACATTTTGTCATGTACAGCAGCATAGCTAGTTAAAAAAAAATTGAAATTATCGCTTAAATTATTCTGTCAACACCTTTATCTACTGAAAGGTCTTTTGGATAGATCTTATTGGTACTCGTTATACTTACTAGTAAAAATAGAGCACCTTAAATGCCCTGAAATAATTTATTGTTCGCTTTATAACATCACTCTGACCGGCACAGAAGTATAAATAATTATATTAAAGGAAATGTGAAATTAAATCACTGCATGCAAATTTCGAACTTTTGTCTAATTATTGAAAATCGGACACAACTTTGTGTGTGTTATCGTACTGTCGTCATAGGTAAGTTTTTTACATAATGAAAATAAATTTTCATGAGCCCGGTATGCATGACGTTCACGAATGTTGAGCTATGCAAAACGCCCTTAACCTAATTAAGTTTTCTACAATTCCAGCATAATTTTAAATCAATAAATCGGAATTTAACCTTGCTACTCTTTACTAAGTTCATTTTCATTAAAATCTTATCTTTGTATGCTAATGTAATGCTGCCACTTTGATGAATCGATTTACAGCTTCAAGTTTAATTATGGAGAGTAAATAAATAATCACGTTAAGTGCATACATGTTTACCTGTTAAACAGTAAGTAATGTTTACTTCAATTGAAATAATTTTTTCCATTTAATAAAATTGGTTTGGAAATATACTTGGTAAATAAATATACTAGTAAACAAAATTGAATAATGAAAGTATGAAAACATCAATATATATATATATGTATATATATATTTTTCTTTTTTTTTGCATCACTAGTTGCAATGTAGGTGGATGTGTTCTTTGTGTAATTTGGATATATACACAGGCTTTTCGGTAAATGGGTAGAACTTCAACCAGTATGGCACCCAGTTTCCTTGTTTTTGGATCATTCGGAAGGTTTTCAAATGATGTGAAATTGCTTGTTGAGTCACGCTCAATGAATCTGCAAGTGCTTGTTGCGTCTGACGTGAGTCTTCATCCAGTAATGTCTCCGGTCCGGGATGCTCCTTGTCTTCCACGCTGAAATCACCATTTTTGAAGCCTTGAAACCATTCGCGACACGTTCTTTCACTAATAGAAGCCTCACCATAAGTTTCTACAATCATTCGGTGCACCTCAGCCGCAGATTTTTTCGAATTGAATGCAAAAAGCAAAACTTGAAAACTGAAATGTAAATTTTTTCAGGAGTTTTAGCGATCGCCATGAAAATATGCATATAGGTTTTCAAGGTCGCTGGTTGCGAATAGAGAGTCGGATTTCTTAAATTCAAAATGGCGGATCTAATATGGTGGACAAGATTTTCTAAACGTCAATGGAATCTTGGCAAAATGACGGATATATAAGTTTTTGGGGCTGATAATTACGAATTTAATGTTAACGCTTACGAATTCAGCATGGCGGATCAAATATGGCGTCATAAATGTTAACTTTTTCAAGAGTTTCTCGATCATCATGAAAATAAGTCAAATTTTGGAGATTCAAAATGGCGGGTTCAATATGGCGGACAGGGTTTACTACAGGTCATCAGAATATTCACGAAATGGCAAATTAAAGCTAAAGGGTGCGCCGACAGGTTGCGGATAGTAGAACTACTAGCAGATTTGAAGATCAGCTGCGAATATGTAAGATTAAGTAGCCTCGGACAATTAACTACAAACGCATTATTTTCTTTTCTCCCCTACGTCCAGGGTATAACACAATTGGTTTAAACCAATTATAGCTTCTTTCCTTGGCTTTAAGACATTCGAATTTTATAATATATATGTATAAGGAAAGTTTATACTGTTCTGTATATTAAATGTTCAGTTTTAGTTTTACAATTTTGATTGGCTTAGTTCAACTAAAAATTTAAGTTGCTTAACTCATGCGATTAGCCAAGACTAGAGTCAGATCAAAATATAAGTTCGTTCAAAATTGAGTCTGATCGAAATGCTTTAATTAAGGTCGCTCCGCTTTCGATAAAAATTATTGGAGTTGAACGAGTCCGAAAGTGAATCTGTTACAACTTTAATTGGTAACAGTTTTTGTTTCAATATTGCAAAAATTTGATAAATCACATGAACATGACCCCAAGTATCAGTTTTTATTAATCACCATTCTCAGTGTGAGTAACACTTTATAAAAAAAATAGTAGAACTTCTGTAACTCGAATTTTGTTCATTGGTGGTAGTAGCGTCTAATGAAAAGCTTTTTTTTCTAATTCGAATTTTCTTTAACTCGAACATCTTGCTTGGCAGATGGTGATTCAACTTACGAAAGTTTCACTGTATAAGCTAGTAAAATTAATGGGTATAAATTTTTCAATTTCTAACACAATTTTCCCATGTTTAACTCTTAAAATCTTCAGTTTGCAAGCATAACATTGCATTGTTAGACGTGCTGATTTTCAACAAAAAAGTGTAAATTACCTGTTGGCGATTACAATTTATTATGTAACCATAATCGGAACAAGTTGCTTAATAAGAGTCGATTAGAAAATGTACCACTTTTACAGCCATATTTATGTAATGTTTTTCTTTCTCATTGAATTTTAGAATATTCTACAATTAATAGAAACAATTAATTATAGGAGAAATTATGGATATTGTAAAAAATAAAGATAATTCACTGACCTACAACGGCCTATATACAACAGTTAAGCTTATTTTCCTTTTTAGTGTAAAAGCAGCAAAGTTGGTTTTTCTAAATCGAGTTAATCGCGTGACTTAATTAAAAATTTAAATTATTGAACATATTAAAATTTTTTACAGCCATAATAATGTTGGTATTATTCTTCTGTATATAGATTTGGTTCAATGAACGCATTACTGGTCTTGTCTCGGTGATTTCCTGTTTTCGGCATTTTCTGCGTTCATAGAAAAAGACGCCGACATCCCATGATTAATTGCGGTGCTTAGTCAACGTTCGTGGCCGCCAACAAGCACATTACAGATTACAGCATGTCATATAACTGCCTTCGTAGCAACTTTCACTACTTCTGCTAATTACCAATTAAAGTCTGGCAGAGTCTAACATTTTCATTTGGCTAATTTATGCTAATTACTGTAAACAATTGTGAGTTACGATTAAAATGTTTTAATAGCCAAAAAGTGGCAGAAATTATACCTCGTCTGCTATTTTGGATGATTGTAAAATTATAGAGCTGTTAAAATTTTGAAATTCCCTCCCATCAAATGTCTAAGAAAATGAAATGAAAATATCTTGTCTTACTTATTTTGGCAAGGTGGAGTTTCCCAAGAATATGTTGCTAATAAATGTAACAATCACCAAGATATTAGCCTGGTCTTGTTGGCTTAGGTTCTTTTTATGTATTATTTTTAGGCTTCACTTTGTTGATCTTGTCTTTTAAGAAAGATTTTCAAATATGATTCATACATTTAAAATTTTTATGTCAACCAATATTTTGGAATTTTTTACCCTTTTTTCACATATATATGCACATTTCTCAAAAAAGGCTGTAATTAACAGTTATTTTTCTTATATAATTTGGAATATCCATAAGTTTCGCTTTAATTTAAAGCCGACCCTTTCCGGCCTTCCTTTCTGTGAACAGTAACAAAAATAATTTCCGGAATAATAAAAAAGGGATAGATTTATGTCGGTTGGATTAGAACATGTATTTAGGACAATGTTCTTCAGGAAATTTCACTGTTTTCGAGAAAGAGTCCAAAAAGGAAAGGAAAGGGAATCCTACCTTTAATACTTGAAGAGATATTATTAACATTCGGAAATAAAATATTTCACCAAGATAACGCGCCGCCACGCTGTGGTACGATTATTAGACATTGGCTAACGAGGACCTTTTATTTATGGATTAAACGATCAACCAATCTGACATTGATAGATTTTTTGTTTAGATTACTATGAAGGAATACGTCTGTTCTACAAAAATTGATACGAGAGGCCAGTTAGAAATACGAATTCTGGAAGGGTTAAGGTTATTTTAGTCACCATCGATCTCCCAAAAAGCATCGAACGACAATGTGTACTCTGCATAGTCCAATATGGAGGGCACATTAGAACAGTTATTATAGTTTTAGCTATTTTGACAATAGCTAAGTTTAATACATAATTATTTTGATAAATTACTAAAAAGACACTTTTTATTTGGCTATAATTTTTCGGAACTGTGCCCGAATTGGTTGGTACCCATAACTTCAGAATCATTGGACGTACGGAAACCTAATTGGTCTTGTTTCACAGGCAATTTATTAGGTTTTATTTAGGTATCAACTTTATTCATGCAGATGTTTCCACTCAACGAACATTGCCTTTCCAATATAGAAAATCTTCTTTTTTTTCAATAAATTTTAACAAAAATTGCGTTTTCTTCGAAGACTTCTATTATTTTTTTTCTTTTTTTTAAATGAATTACTTATTAGCTTATAAGTTCGGCTACGCTGCTCCAAGTGTAGCAAACAAAAAATCTGAAAAGAGCTCTGCTATGATCCGAGCTAGTTTTTAAGTTCAGTTCTAAATGTGTCATATTCCAACTTTTGCTTTCCTGCAGGTGTAAGAATTGCTGCTTTAAATTGTTCTAAGCTGCTCTGCTATTGTTTCATCAAACAGAAAAAGCGCAGCAGTGTTTTTTTCCCCGAACACAGAGTCGAGCTTTAAATTGATTTTTTTTGTTCGGAGCAGGTCACCGAACACAGCTATTTTGTTACCTACGAATTCTCCATACCTATCTGTCACTCTTTTCCGGATACATCGCCTAACATTGTTGTATTTCGGAAATATTTTATTGTTTAATAGGTAGCAAATGCATGATTTTTATTCTACGATTAGTGCTCAAATTGACCTGAAGAAGGTCATATTGCTCACAACAAAAACTTAGAAAACTAGGATGGGAAGTACTCCCCATTCTTCATATTTACCAGGCCTTGTCCTATCTAATTGTCATCTTTTCAGATCCTTGCAGCTTTCTAGTTGAAAAAAATTCAATTCTTATAATGGGGCCGAAAAAGTTGGAATATCATAGAAAAATGATTACCGGATGGGAGAAGGTCATAAAAAGCTATGGTGACTATTTAATTGATTAAGCGCACTTGAAAAAAACTGGACTTATACTTTTTCAGAAAAAACGACATTACTTAAGGGTGTCCCTAATATAAATAAGAAATGAAGTTTTACAAAAAAAGGTTTCTATGGAAAGTTGTGGATTTTTCCATAATAGACCGTATAATTTGCTCTTTAATTAACGGAAAAAGTACGGAAATTGAAATCATAATTCGGCTTTAATATTTATTCTTCAATTGTGAATACAGCTCTAACTAATTGCGTCTGAAATTTGATAAGAGTAGACGAACCCATATCCGGGAATTGATTGTTTTCAATTGCGTAGTCGTTGCTAAGAAATGTTTTCTAAAACATATCAAAAGTGAATGTAGACTGTTTTTAGATTTAAAAATATCTCACCTCTTCAGTTTCTGATTAAATTGTTTATTGCTCCTAAGCAAAAAGGAAATGATAACTGTTTTATATCAAAGCTAGCATTTAGAGTTCAAATATTTATTTATTAATAGGTCTTGCCTGATGTTTACTTAATGCATACTCTACTTTAAACACATAAACGCACGTAGCATTCTTGGTCATGATGACTAGCGTTTAATGTGTAGAATTCATATTGGGGAAAGTATTAAACTTATAAATAAACATGAAAAATATTTTTTTAAAACATATTAAAATAATCCAATGGGTTATTGTGGTAAGTTAAGGTCATAGGACTAAAGGAGTGCATCAGTTGACTTTTATTTTATTTGCAGTTTTGATACTTGTTTGCGTTTAAAATTATGTTACAATTGATTTTAAAAATTTGGTTCAGGGAATTTTTATTTCAAAGGTGGCGAATGATCTGGACGTTTTGTAGACCTGGATGCTGGTGAAGGCAGTAGTAGCTCTTTCAGTTGTAGCTCTTTCTGTTAAAGAACTCGTCTAAGCATTGTAATCAAGTCGTTCTACTGTGCGTTGGCATACTACTTTTAACTGAAAAAGTGATATGCGGATAAATATGGCAGATAATTTACAACGTCGTGCCTCATTCCATTTTGTAAGTTAGGCATACTTGATTTCAGGCCGCTTCTCTAGGTCACAACAGCTCCTAATATACTCATTGTGATCATAAGCGACATTCTCTATAACTTGCGATTTTTAGTGAGTCAAATTTTTTGAAGTGGGAAAACTAAAACTCAACTTGTTCAAATTAAACTTTTTTTGTTGGAACTTTGAGGATTTGTTGATCAAAAGTAATGCCTTAAAATATTTTTTGAAAATTTGCATTATTAAAAAGTTATAAACAAATGAATTTTTATGTACGTTCTTTTTTAAATTGCCATTTCTCAGTAAATATTGAGTAAAAATTTATAAGATTCTTATGGTAGGACTGAAACTAATTCACAATTTATATGAAATGAAATTTTCATAAAAATTTTAAAAATTAATTATAAATAAGAGATTTTTCAATAAACAAATAGAAATTTAACTAAAGTTAAACTAAAATTTTTCCACAGTATTGTTCTGTAAAGTCTACACAACTTGTCCCCGGAAAAAAATTTTAGTACAGATTTTTTTTTGTTCCAGGACAGTTTTTACAACTTCCGACTTCTCTCCAAGAAAAATCTTAATTTTCGATGAATGTTTCCATTAGTAAAAATTGTTGTCAACATGTTTCCCAACTTGAAACTTGGCTTTGAAAATATATATGAGTGGAAACGGGCCTTAACAATGATTCCGCTATCAAGTAAGCGCGTAGAGATATTTTTATTAGAGTTTCTACAGAGAATCTACATGTTGTGCCGGTTTTTTAATCTCCCAGTTGGAAGTTATTGTAATGGGTCCCATTTTCCGAATTAAAAATTTCGACATATCTCCACTTTTCGGGGTCTCTAGAGTTCGAATCCATCGTTTTTAAAGAAATGGCTGTTTGCGTGTGTACAAACACTCGTACGTTCGTGAACTTTTTATCGTCTCGAATATCTCGAGAACAAAAGATGATATCGACTCCGGACCAATTTCATTCGACGCACAATTGCATAATGAATGACTGGTAAGGTTTGCAAAAGATTTGAATTGGCGTTTTTTTCTTATAACAAGTAAACTTTCAAAAGCAAGACAAAATGGCCAAATGGAAAGTTTGAGTTGGCAGTGTGGGTAGACCAGTCGCATCCAGTTTTTTAATTTTAATAGAGCACTAAACAGACCAGAAATAATAATACGAAGTTGCGTTTAAACTTGAATTCTTTCGCATTTCAACGTTCGGTGGTGTGTGGCAAGAGGTGGACATAAAAATGAAGAACATGTACACAGGAGTAAAGTTTTACGCACAAGCAATTTACTCAGTAGAGCACAGGAAAGAAGGAAAGTCGAAGTTGTATCTGTGAACAAAAGGAGATAGTGGAGCTCGATCAAAATATTAAATCCGTTTAAAAAGTTGGTAGAGACTATAGATAGAGATTTAAAAAACTCGTAGATCACTCTACCATTGGTGTATATACGAGAGAATTTTCTCTACTAAAAATTCTATGGTAGAATTCTTGTCGGGTTCTCTGTAGTGCTTAAAGTTATCAACCATTTCTACATATCGATTTTGGTAGAGCTCTACCAGGATTTCTCTACCGTGGACACGGGGCTTTAGATATGTATTAGTCTAAATATCTTCCCAGTTATTTAAAGGATTCTACACATTCAAAATTCTGCTTGCCCACGGTAAAATTTTACCTGGAAACACGGTTGAAAATTCATCTGATACTTTGACAGATTTTTCTAAGTTAACTGTGTACACTCCGGCATCTGTTTACTGATGGGTAAATGACGTCATAATAACGTGGAAAGGATGGTAATCCAGGGCGCAAGATGAGTACATTAATATACACATGGCATTTGGATACATAGATACCTATCTTTAGAAGCACAAATAATGCATATTTGGTAATTGACTGAATAATAATAGGCTTCATCGACATTTACCCTTTTTATTTGTTCACAGGATATACATATATAAATTTTCTTTTTTTGCCATATATCAATCAACTTGTCTGTATTTTTCCGCATCAATCATTTTTTTAAATACATTTATTGCAGGAAATTATGATGAATTGATTTCTGCTTTTCTACTCGCAAGCTGTCAGCTACAAGAAATATTTTCGGTATTTGCAAGAGTCCACAAGCAGAAAATTTATCGATGCTATTTATATCGTAATTCGTACGGGAAATTGAGTTGTACATGCCAAAAATATCATACATATCTATGACAATTGTCTATTTTTGAGAGTGAACCCGAATACTTGGAAATTATTATTGAAATGCGGTCATACGTTTGCTAACAGCGAGTGCACTAGTTTCGTCCGTGGTCATCGTCACAAATCCGAATCACATTTTCGTGAGTCATTCTATTTACACGGAATTTTCATTGAGTAAAGTTCTTGGAAGTTCAATGAACGAAATCGGAAATACAGGCTGTACATGTGTGGGTCTTGTTGTTTATAATGCTTGGGAATAATAACCTTTTCACCCCAAAATCTAGTTATAGGAAAGATGGAAAGTACGCAAGATATGTACAAGAAGTGGAAGCTTTTGAAGTTTCAATGGTCGCTAAAAATATGCACGCATCATTAATTCTGCATGTCCTCTTTAATTTTCAATATGAAACGGGTAAGGGATATCGCATTTCTTCAAAAATTTTTGGAAATATACTAGAATGGTCTTAGCCTAGAGCACTTTTAGTCATTTAGTATAGAAACAGTTTCGTTTTTGTACTACGTATTTCATTGGCGAGAGGATATAACAATTTATTGAAAGCCTTTGGAAAACCAGAGTTTAAAGTATAAATTAAAGGAAAATTTGAATCTAGTGCAAATTTCTATTATCGAAGTATAGTAATATTGATGTTTTTGTTATTTCTAGATTATGTTCACTGACAATAACGCGATTATCTCTTCTAACACCATTGCCACCCGATTTGACGTCCCTATGTTTGGCTGTGAAAATGCAAAGCTCAAAACGTACACTGCGTTCACATGAAATTCCTGTTCCGCAAAGCACAGTACAGAACAACTCAGCTCAACAGCAAAGCAATTTGCAAGGGAATTTAAATGTAAGTATGGCTAGTGCACAATTAATTCCTCCAGGACAAGGGAACAATCCTGCAATTGGAGTGGGAGGAATATCATCGTTAACAGGAAACATACCACTGCTGGAAACAGAATTAGATCTCCATTTCAGTCTCCAGTATCCACATTTCATTAAAAGAGATGGAAACAGGTATTTATTGTAAACTGGTGAATATGACATAAATCATGTTTCTATGTTAATGTAGGCTAGTGATACTGTTGCAACGAAGAAAGAAATACAAATCCAGGACAATTTTGGGATATAAAACGTTGGCAGAAGGAATGATTCGCATGGATGCCGTACTGCAAAAATCAATGGATATGACTGTGGAACTTTTAGCTGCTGGAAAAAATGGTCGACCGGGAACTACCCTGGCAACATTGCGTGCTGAAAGAGTTTCATCCATTCCTGTCGACCATGACAATAAAAATAATAACAGTGTACTTCTTACAGGTAAATTTTTTTATCCTTTTGATTTAAAAATATTCAAAAATTATCAAAAAATATTATATATGTAGCAACTACTATATACTATTATATTTTTTGATAGTTTTTAGGGCAATCCATAAGAATGTGCCCGAAGCATTCTATGTCACGAAGGAGGGTTACTCTTTCCGCTCGTGCGTGTTAATGTCTTGTCAAATATTGGTGGTTGAATGGTTTTTCAATGCGAGGCACCGAGGATTACTCTCTCCCTCCCACTTTCTCTCCCAGCCTTCATTCTGTCAGCTACGTGTTTACCACTCGGAGGGTGGTCGCGGACCACTGGTCGGAAATTACTGGTCTAGAAAGTTTGTTGATGGCTTTATCTGCTAGTTCGTTACCTTGGAGACCAATATGTGCCAGCAACCTGTAGAGAGTATCTAGTTCCCTGATAGTTTTTAAGGAAGAGTAAAGTCTTGGCTGGAACTTAACACTAGGGGTGAATAAGTTCGTTAGTCCTACTAAGGCTTGGTGGTGTGGCAGAGATCCATCAATGATGTTCTTGGGCTTTAACTAAAAATTCCTTGATATATGAAAAGCTTGTTTTGATCCTTGTGTTGTGGCTGACAGGTGCAAGTTCAAACATTTGCGTGGCAGCGAAAGTGTTAAGGTTTATTTGGTGTTTATGCCGGAGCGAAATAAAACCAAAAATCATCATGGCCTCTGCGATTACTTTGTTTATATCGGTACAGTGGTCTGGTCGCCGGTTCTGTATGTTGATTGAATACTAGGCAAAGGGCGATCCTGAGCAGTGCCGCGCCATTCTCCTGTTTATTCAGTTAGAGAAATCCATTCAGATATTTAGCGACCTTTATTTCTTTTTTGCCATGGTCTCGCGAAGATAAAATTTAAATACCCCGAGGCCATATAATAGACCCCCTGTAAATTATTTAATAGACATGACTTACCCGAACACTAGAAAGTTCTAAAAAGATCCCCAAGGATAATAGAGCAAGTGCGGTGCATACACGGACAATAGGGTACGGCGGCTAGGCGGGGCACGTCAGTCCTAACGTCCCGTATACTACCTGAGAAATGTCATTGCTAAACACCTTATAACTCTGTTAACTTTGCTTGCAAATTTTGATTTCAGATTTTTACCAGTCTTTCAAAATATATCAAAATCGATTTTTTTGTTCCAAAGTAAAAACCTGTTTAAGAAATCAAGTAACAAAGAATAATGTAATTTACAACTTCTTTGTCCAGAATAATAATAATGAGATTAATAATGTCGATTTTCCTCAAGAAGACTGTGACAATTCTTTATTCGAAATAATCATTGCTTTACGAATTTTAGTCTTCATTTCGTCGTAAGCATAGCACATAATCAGCGATATACTTAATTGGTAGCTTCAGAATCGAATTGTTTTGCCTGATTCCCAATTCATTACAGAAACCCCTCAATTTTATTGGGACAAAAACACAAATTCTATCAGTAAAAATTCCAATTCAATTTGGGATTTTCTCAATTTAATCCGTGATATATAATAATTTTGTCATTAAATGATGTTGCACATCATATTAATCACATTCACCCTTTCAATATTACCTTTTTTAGGGAAATAGTTCATAGCATTAAAATGTATTTCGGATAATTTTAAGGGGTCATTGTCAAAGTTGTATTCGGCATGCTAAAATTTGCTTCAGATTTATGTATGGCGAAGTAATCACGTACTTTAACTTCTTTTCATTGGATTTTTACGCTCTATATATATATATCGCCAGCAAAGCCATTCATTCTTACTCCATTTCTGTATTATGTGAACTTTTGCCTGTCATGTTCGGATTTGCAGATAATCCAAAAAGATAAATGTATATTTGGGAAATAATCACTATTCGTTTATTTCACGCAAAGAACACTAGAAAATATTCCTAGAGATAAATATAAATCTATTCCAGAGCACTTTTTGCTTGACTCTTATCGCGATTTTCTGATTTGTTAACACGCGAACTCGAAAGAGTATTACATTTCGTTCTATTATTTATAATAAAACTCATATTGACAAGAACATACCTGCCAACGCACAACCTATTTTAAGAACTTTTATACAATTTTCTTAAAATAGTCAAGACGAAGTAAAAGCTTAGAAGTCTTGTGAAGGTTATCATTCCTTTTAGTGGTAAACAGACATCAAAGTATAACTGAAAGGGAAAGCAGAGGGTACCCTATAATTACGAGTCCTGAAATTGGACGCTATAAATTAAATATATCAAATATCGACAATTCCATTTAAGGAACTCATTTGTGTTTTTTGTGTGTAGTGGTCTTCAGGGACAGGAAAATTAAATTATTTACAAATGAAAGCCTTTTTATGTGAAGAGAAAGTTAGTGAATGAATAAAAGTAATTTGGTAACCTGTATATACTTCACAGATCGCGTAGCAGAATATTCAGACGATGATGAGGAAGGTGAATTTAGTTCTGGGGAAGATAATGATGACGGGACTGATGTTGGTTTATCCGGATACGATACTAAGCGCGAGTATGCCTCAAAACATGAAATGAGAAAATACCGCAAACTGGACCGTACAGAAAATGATGGTGAAGTCGAGGATGCCGCTTTGGGTGCAAATCAAGCAGATAGTGACAGTGAATTTGAAATAAAAGAGAAAGGATCGTCCCGTGCGAAGATTAGTAGAGTAAGTTTTTACATCATTATTGAATTGATACTTGTAATACAACTTTGTGTCCATTTAGAAAATATCATTTCAGCAGAGGAATTTTAAACAGAAAATAGTTGCACTTCTAAAGCGATTTAAGGTATCAGAAGAACTGGATGGTGGTGTAGCGCGTGGTGCAGCCGCATTACGTGGTGAGCGCGAATTAGATGCATTGTTTCAAGAGCTAGAATCTCTGTCATGTGGCGAAGGTGATGATTCTGGCCCTGATTTGGACAGTTTATCAATTGGATCGACTCCAAAGCCCTCATTGAGACCCTTTTTCTCGAATTCAAGAAGCATGCTGCACGATAACATAGCGGGTGCGTAATTTCATCTCAGTTATAATAAAAATTCATATTATCAATGTAATTTCATTAACTTAGTTCATTTAATGCGATCTAATTACATATTTTTCCTAATACTAATTACTCTTAATTGAAACTTTAAAATTCATGCATGCAGTTTCGTAGCCAGCTGTATAATACAAATTAATTCGTGTCTCTTTTCAAGTTTACGCTTAAGTTTAACAAAAAAATTTTTTGTTTTACAATATTGTAACAGTCTTTCTTGCATGGCTTGATGATTTCTTTTTCAGGCAACACTGGGAGAAGATCTTCAGCTAAAAGCGATACAGCAAATGATAAGAAAGTTATAACCGCAACTACACCAGGTCTGTTATTATTTGCGATCTTGGTTTATTCCCCTCTTCCTTTGCTTCTTCACTTTTGTCTTTTCGATTACCTCTAGCTTTACATTTTTCTCTGTTCATTTTTATTTAAATTTCTTCAATTTGTGATTTATATTTCATTTCTATATTTGCAAATGTACAACCTTACAATTTCAATTCAAGGTTGTATAGAATAAACAGTTTTCGATTTATCCTATGTAGTAGAAGAGGTTAATTGGTTTTGAGGACTACATCCTTTGAATTATGAAAGTTGAAAAGGAGTTATTGCTTGTGTGTATCAAACTTTTATTTATTATCTTAAAATTGTCTGCTAATTTATGAGTGCAATAACGTCCAGATCTACCTTAAGGGTTGGATTTAGATAAAGAACGTTATTAGACTAACAAAATCATCTACGGGTTTAATCAAGTTGGCCCCGGATATAAAGCAGCTTACTATAAATATCACATATCGAAGTCTTGTAATATAGCATGCATTTATTTAATTTTTGAATGTTTCTAAGAGTGATATTTTATTATTAGTTTTCCTTTAAATGACATAAAATATTGAATAAAAAAATATGTTGTATTTGGTAGAAATTCTGTGAAGTAAAGCCAGTGTTAGTCATTGTTACATTTGTTACAAATTCTGTAAAGTAAAGCCTATGTAGTCAGCTAAACTGAAGGCAAATTTAATTCTACATTACGACTTTATTGAGTCTTGGACCAACTAATGCATACTACTAACGTATAATTTTAAAATATAATGCGCAAAAGAATAAAGGTCTAGTGATGACTTCTTTGCGCAAACTGCATCTGAATTTGATGCATTATTTTTGTGGGTGCTATCCGATCGAAGTCTGGATATGGCAAATTTATACCTTAATGTTCCCATTTTCATATTCTTGAAATTTGTTGACGTTCATACTATAAGGATGCCGAAAATTTTTACCTTTGATGCACGTACATTATAGTTTCTAATGCGAGAGTACATCACATTATGTAAAAATTACAGTTAAATTTTCTGAGCCTAATCTAAATATTCCAAAATCAGTTCGATTTGTCGAAACTTTGAGTAAGAGTAAAGAGTCTGACGTGAAATTACAATCGTAGTTCTATTTAAATGCGATTTGAAAATAGACGAGTGGATTAAATGAATGAAATCTTTTTCGAATTTATTCAAAACGGTGAAAAGTGTGTGTGTAATATGTAGTAATAACAAAAATCATAAACAAATGTGTATTAAATTTATAATAATGAGTTTCCCTTCTAATCCAGAAGGCGCTCTTCTCAGCGTGGACCCAAGAAATATTTACCCATCTCCGCATTATGCGTTCACACATTCCCAAGAAATGTGTTAAGGTTAAATTCTCTGACAAGCATGCAAGACATGTAGCTATTAGCAAGCTTAGACCAATTGATATGATAAAGGAAAAGGGATAATATTTAGTAATGCTAATGTTCACCATGAATCAGAAGATAACAAAAAGATGATTTTTCAGTACAATCTTGGATGCATCCAAATCGAAGTACTCCATGACTGCCGCACTCATGCGATTAATGGGCTCATGCTTACCATAGTTAGTTCTAGAGAAATCAACATTTAAAAGGGCGCATCCCTCTAGTTGCGACTATTAATCCCGAATGACATTCTGCCACGGAGCTCCGAAGAATCAATGTTGGAGTTCAATAGTTCGTGGACAAAAACTATATCGGTAACCCTGCGCCGCCTCTCCATGAAAGCCCTATCAAGAAGATTAATCCGTTCGCGAAGAATTATAGGGTCGCTTCAGGGGAGATCTCAAGCGCAAATCTAATGAACCTGCATTGAAAACAATCGATGAAACTGATGTGGCCTATGAAGGATGGATTCTATACCTGGGATTCGTATTCAAGAAGTGGTCGGACGAACGAGTTATATAATGTCAAGAACACCTGAAGATAAGAGAATTTCTTGGACCAACGTTTAATGAAATCCAGCATGGAAGCAGCACAATTAATATGCGAAAGAAAATCAAGCTTGGAGTCAAGCTACACGTCGAAGTCATTAACAGATTAAACACGAGGAATAAATGTTTGCAACAAGTGTGTAGTCACTGAGTGTCGCTTCCTAAAGAACGACTTGACCTCACATTTATTTATGTTGAGTTTCAAGTTATTGTGCCCGCACCAAGATTATTTAAGTCTTCCTGAAACGAAGCACAATAAAGTTGAAATGAGACGCAAGACTCTATCCCAATGCAGGTGACTGGATTAAAAAACAGAGTATAGTATACTTCCTTATACTTCATATATAAATTTATTGTTGTTCATGCCATTTCTAAAATATGTTCCAATATTATACTTGAAGCCATTGTACAAATAATGTGGAGGTCGGGATCTATATTGATAGTCAAGTGGCTTGATCAGTAACTGAGTGTCGGTTCAGTATGTCGTGAAAATCTCTTGGTTTTGGAAGAATATTTCAAGGTCACTCTTTGTTGGGTTCCATGTCAAAGTGTTGTGCCGGGAAATGAGGTAGCCGATTAGCTTCCAAAGAAGAATTTAAGTATGTGTATTTCTCTATCAGACAGATCCATAGGCATCGACATTTAGAATCAACAAAGACAGCTCTATCAATAGGCTATACAGTTAACGATAGATGGATGTGGCTAACTTCTTGTGAAACCTCAAGACCATTGTGGCCAAATATTTACCTCAACAAAACGCTTTCTTTGCGTATACGCGTTGATAATAATAAAAAAGAATTATCTAAATTGGTTTATAAATACCGGAGATATGCGGTAACATACAAAAAAATTAAGTCGAACTGAGGACGTCCTTCTTTTGTAAAGTTAGTTAAAAAAAAGAGGCCATTCAATTAAGATTCTCAAAATTTGTAGAAGGAATAACTGCAGTACTGTTTTGGAATTCAATTTTTTTAAAATATTTTCCGTCTCAGCACCCGTCTTCTTTTATGCCGGAAAACATTGAACTAATTAGGTCCTTTTGTTTGCAAAGTTGGTGTAGCACAAAATAGCATCAAATGACACCAAAATTTCCGTTAGCTTGGTGTACACCAAAATTATGTACACCAGCCTTTTCGTTTGTTTATCAACATCTGTTGTAAATTGCATCAGGTGTAGATTTCCTAAATATACAAAAAGGAAGGTAGGTGTGAATAGTTGACAACTGATAGTTCTCAAATACAAATTTGTTTTCATTATATTCGTATTTTTGTGTTTATCTTGAGTAAAATTTCTTAAATTTTCAAGCTGATTTTTGGTGCTGGTGTAAATTCAACTTACATTGACACTCACTTATCGAAGGACAAGGTAAAAACTTGACTTCGTTAATGTTTCATTGTATGCTTTTGTTACTCTTATTTTACTTTCAATTTACCTCGTTTTTTGCTGTGAATTATTTAGTTTTATTTATTTTAATTTTAGTGTATTTTATATTTATTTTATTTATTTCTGTTTTTTTTTATTTACTTATTTTATTCTCATTTGAATTCAATAAGTAATCAATTATTTGATGAATCTTTCATAAGTAAATAAACGCTGTGGATAGTACTTTCACTTTTCTAAGGATTTTCTTTACAAAATAATCACATATCATTGTTGACAAGGGAAGAATAGTGCAAATATTTGTTTTAGTGACTCTTAAGTTAATTGGTTTTAGTAGATATATATAGTAGAGAAGCGTCATTCAGCTCAGTTTAGAACAACTTTCAGATGAAATGTAAGGCCAAAAGAGCAGAAAAAGGCAGTCGATTCATTGTATTTCTGAGGTGTCAGAGAAGAACAGTATAACTTTCTCGTCTGCCTTAAGTCAGCTTGGCAGATCCTATATAAATGTTTGGGGCTTTCTTTGCATTCTTGGAAAGTATCCTTGATGTGACCTTTTAATAGACACCAAATTGGCTGTGTGTTTGAACAGACCGAACAGTCTGTATCCTATTCCTTGAAAGATAGGAACCTTGGCGGTATAGGCTTTACCAATATTATATGAGAAGTTCTCTTCACCTTTGGTTATTTTTATTTAATTGGCGCTTTAGTTAATTTATAATATCATACAAGGGACCGTAAAGCCATGATTCCTTTCACCTGATTCGCATTCTATGGAATTTAAAATTTCTAATTAAAATTTCCAATTCCATTCTTTCAATTTCATTCCTTTTCAATTCCGAATGTGAATTATTAAGATGAATCATCATTCCAGATAATGCTGTGTGGAATTGCAATTCGTCGTATATTGAACTGAGATTGGCAACGGAATTGAAATGTATTGCGAAGGAATTAATCAGAAATTACAAGTCGATTTTAATCTTATTTTTTGATTCCTTTCAAACTCCTCCAGCAAGGGAAATGAAAGGAATATGTATGCTTTTGTACATAATATTCTTAATGCAAGAGAAAAGCATTCGAGGGGTAGGGGTATAAGTTTTATATTTTTGTAAACAATAAGAGGATGGGTTGCACCACACAGAAATTGGAGTCTTGTTAATAAATAAATATAAATTTTGCTATACTCTATTTGATTGATAATTGTACTCTTACTTTTCTTTAAATCTAAATTATTCCTACAAACTGTCAAATGCATCTTAATTTCGGTTTATCTAGATCTTATCGAACATCATCTTTGGTAATTTAATTAATGATAACGCTTCTCGACAGATCGAGGACCCGAGTGTAAAAACGATAGTTCAGGCAATGAAGGAAATGCTATAAATACAGATCCAGAGGCCCAGAACTCAGATCCACAAAATACTGGGAGTCCACCACGTGAAAAGGATACAACAGCAATTGCACCGATCACCTCAAGTGAAAAGCGTAGCCGTCTATTTAGGACGTCAAGTGCAACGCCAGGAAGTAAAAAGAAGCAGTCACTGAGTCTTTCTGCTACCGATTCAAAATCAGTATTAGAGACATGTTTGTCACCCACAAATGTTGAGCCACGGAAAAGTTTACTTGATCAAGTGAGTCGAGTATTTTCTATGGAAGAGGCCGTTCTTCCTGATGTCGTGACAATAATAAGCCCACCCGAAGCGCTTAGCAATCCTTTGGCTCCAAGGTTGAATACAATATTTACGACAACATTTCGGCCTGCATTTTTACCTCAAAACACAGCTGAAGTTAAAGCAGTGCTGCAAGCATTAATGGTTAAAATTCAGAAATAGTAATATTGCTAATACGTTTTTTTGTTCGTAATTTTACTTCTGTTTTTGTAGTTGTAATACAACAGCAAAACCACCGGCAACTGTAAAAGTCTTACTCTTGGGGGGAGACTGGTTGCAAGGCGCTGTTTTAAGACATTATGTTGAGTTATTGGGGGTAAGACCCCCTGATTGGGTACATCACATACGATTTTATATTGTTCCTATTGGTGAGATATTTAGTACTATCGCAACGACGTTTGAGTATATAAACGTTTGTATTACTTAGGGTCCAGTTCCATTGCTCGCCATTTGAGTTCAGTTGACCCCTCCTATTGTGTCATGTTCGGCACAGAAAACTGGCAGCAGCTATGTGAACGAGCAGCAAATCCTGATTCTGCACTAGTCAAGGCTGATATAGTAGAATTAACGAATCGAATACAACGATATCTTCATACAGCGGGACCGTGTACGCAAGTTCCAATAGCTGAAGCAATGGTTAATTATAAGGATGAGGATTCTTGTCAAATTTTTGTCCCATTCATCAGTGTAAGCTTTACACAGCTTTCGTTGTAACGTTCTTTTTTTGAAATTCACTTGCAATTTTTCATAGGATGTACGTATCGGATTTCCTGAAGGCCCGCAATTGTCCCTAGATTTAGAAGAAACATCATCACTACTTACCCAGCAGTCAAGCGCGGGAGGTACAACCCTATCAAGTTCTCCACCATTAAGTGGTAGAAACTCTCCACCGAATACCCCAGCGCAACAGCAACAAGCTCAAGAATCTGTAGAACTACAAATTGACTACTGGCCGATTATGAAGCCCGGAGATATGAGAGACAAAAGCACTACGAAAGGAGGGGATCAAGGTAAAAATAGTATCAAGAGTACTTTTCGGAATTTGCAGGTGTGGCGCTTACCGCAAAACGCTCAAGTGGGAGATTTCTCCTCTGGACTGACAGTTAGTTTCGCTACAAAGGAGAAAAAACAGAAAAGTAAGATTTTCTTTTATATCTCTTGCAGTTTTAGATAGTTGATGTCTCTCATTTGTTACAGTAATGAGGTTAGGCAAGAAGAAGGAAAAAGATCGAGATCAAGAAAAAGAACAATGCGTCGAAGGCGTAGCTCGTCTGATTTGTTCCCCGAAGCAATCTCATCCTGTACCATTAAGAGGTAAGGTTATTATTATTATGTTAATGTGTACCTACTTAGAAGTAAAACTGTTAAAAATTGTGAAAATATAGAAGGAAATCATTACATCTTTAAAAGTTTACTCAACTTTTTTTAAAAAAAATTGCACTTTACAGTTTATATCGATGGTACGGAATGGACAGGGGTTAAATTCTTCCAGCTTTCGTCTCAGTGGCAAACACACGTAAAAAACTTTCCAGTAGCTCTTGTAGGTGCTCCGATTGCGTGCTCTGATCTGTCCTAGTCACTTTCATTGGAAACCCCTTGAGTGATATGCAAAAGCAACATAAAGTGAAATGTAAAAATTAATATTAAGAAAGAACGTTGTTGAATCCAGAGGTAGTAATATTACACAGCTTCATACTTGTTGGCGTCTCACGCATTTTTACCTTATTTATTAAATTTTATTTTATTTGCTATTTCATAAAAGATGTCGTTTCGCAATTTTGTATTACTTCTTATGTTTAAAACAATTTATAAAGTAATATAAAATGGTAGATCTAGTGGATTTTAAGGTACTTTTAAGGTACTTTTTTTTTAAAAAAAAAAAGAAAAAAAGGAAAAAATGCTTTCGATGCAAAGAGAATTTCTTGTATTTAAAAACAGATTCATTTGTCTAGTCCTCTTGTTTCTTTTATAAAAATCGAATGCATCCTTTTTATTATACCATTTTTACATGAATTGTAAAATTGTAGAAAGTAAGTTATTGCATTACGTTGTTCTTTTGAAATTATGTGATAATGGACTGAAATCAATTATTAAAACTAAACTAATTGAAGATTAGTATAATCCGTTTTAAAAATGTTTTTATGGATTTCAAAGCAAAATTCGTTTATTGGTACAGTTACCAATCGGAAACTATTATTGTATCTCTGAAGCAAATAAGACAAACAGTTGTGAGCCTAAATTTATAAATTGAAATACTATTAAAGTTGTATAACAGTAATCTTGAATAAAATCAAAATATTTTATATTTTAATCACCATAAATTTTTAGCATTTGTAGAGCTAAAGTAGTCTATTTTGTAGGTGAATGATGTGGATATGTATTTGTAGCGCTTCCTTACGTTTTAACACAACCAACCTGAATAACTAATTCGAGACTTCCATGAAAAAGCCCTCGGAGTTAGGTAGGTTCCTTTTGTGCATAGAATTTATTATAAACATATTGAGAAATATCTAATAACAAGAATTATTAATTATGAAATTAATTTGCGACTAAATTGTAGGAGAAATATCGATAAAATAAGTCACAACTGGACGGAATAAAACTGACATCAAACCTTTTATTATTAATAAAATGTTAACTTGTCAATTTGGAGCTTAAGCGGTAATATCTGATTTTGCCTTTTTTGGCAAAATAGATTCAAATTTGTAAAGTATAAATATTTTCATCAATTTGGTTCTCTATCAAAAATTTAATCAGGTGGAAAATTGATTAAACATACATTATCGGAACTATATGAGAAATTTAATTTAGTCGGCATTATTTAATCTGTTTCCGCGCCCAGTGTCAAAAATTATTTTCGTGTCATACGCTTCAATCTCCAAATTAAATAACTTTTAAATTTTAGGGCTCTAATCAATTTACGCTGCATTAATTTTACTTCATTCAATTAGTCCAGAATTTGATGAGGTTTTTGATATTTGATTCACTTATTTTCAGGGATAAGCAATTAACCCATAACCGGTTAATGCATAACAATTCAGTTTTAATCGCTTATTAACCGCAGCCGGTTTGGTTGGTTTTCATAAAAATTAACCGGTTAAATTGACCGCGGCTAAGCACATTTTCATGGTTTTTCAATAATTAATATAATCGCTTCAAAAACCGATTATTGCACGGGCTTAAGCCGTTTAAACCTCAAAATTGATCACGGTTGATTTTGATATTTTAATGTTTCCGTCTTTTGGGCAAGAATGAGCCGTTAACCAAACCGCGTTCAAAACCGCGGTTAATAAAACCGGTTTTTCATTAACCGATTAATTATTTAGTCGGCTTTTACCCTTTTATTTTTAAATGATTTTAACGGATTTTAAATTGATTTTATTTGTATTGATCTTCAAAAACTTTTTCGAACTGCAATTTTCCTAAGTTCTTTTGGGTAAAACATATTTATTAATTTCAAAATGAGGCTCCAATACGGCAGAATAAAATAAGAAAAAAAGTGAACTGGTGAATGTGTGAAAACTGAGTTTTTTGGTTGAGTGGGTGATTAAATAGGTCTGTTTATTTTCAGCCAGAATAGATCATTTGTCTTCTGTCACCTAAGTTAGTTACTGAACTTATTTTTGCTTTTGTCCTAACATTGCCTTTCATTTTTCAAATACAATTTTTATCAATTACCGTCCAGTGAGGTGGAAGTTGTTGTGTTGCCTAATTTTGACCTCCAAAATTTGGTACAGCAAGAAATTGTGAACTGGATTGCTCTGTCTCAACTTCAGGCAACCGCATGAAACACACTTTAGATCAATTTCAGGCAATTTGGGGCAACTAAAATTAAAACACACACTAAGATCAGTTGTCCACAAAAAATATTAGGTTGGCAAGAAAATCTTGTCGTTTTGTAGGCAAAATTCGTTTATATATTTAATCTTACAAAGAAGATTAACACTATAATTACCAAGCCAGTCATTTTGACTGGTAGCCTCTCTTTCAGTTGCATTATTCAGCGTATTATTTCTAACCTTGTTTTAAGCATTTCGGTAGTTCTAGTGTTAAATGTCAGTTACCGGTGGCTGGCACGGCACTCAATATGTTAACTATGTCATTTATGCCGGATGTAAAGAAAATCCGATCCTTTGAAGCTAAGAAGTCTATCACGGCCTTCCGAACATCAGGATAAATTTGTAATTCTTTTCTAGCAAGGGAGTTTTGTATTAAAAGCAGCAGGTGATATATGGATCCAGATCAGATAACTAAGGAGAGTGGGGCAAAATTTCATACCCAAGTGCCTGTAGCTACTGCTTCGTTTTTAAAGCCACATGGGTCTGACATTTTCATGTTGGAAAATAATACTTTTTCGGTTATATTACTCTAGACTGTAGACGAAGTTAGTGTATTTTCGCATTTAAGCTAGTTAACTAATTATTACACTCGTAATAATTTTGTACTAAGTTCTCTTTTATTTTTTCTGCACGGATCTATGATGGAGCCTAAGGGGAAGTTGAAATCAATGAAGACTAAGGGCCGTATTGTGATTGTCGACTGTCAACTGAAATCGAATTCAATAAAATTTGAATTAAAATATGCAAAGACCCTTTTGTCATTGAGTCCATTTAATAATCATTAAACGATTAGATTTTCCAGGTTTCTCTAAAAATTTTTGCCTTAAGTTCAAATATATTGAAGAGTCAATTTGAATAGACAGTCGACAATCGACAATCACAATAGCGCCCTAATACATAGCAATTAATTTCAATCCAAAAAACATGTGATGAGTATAGAGGTTGCTGTTGTTATTACTAATCCAATAATTTGAATTTTTACATGAACATATTTGCTCTGTTTCGATACAAATAGTTAAGAAGGCGTC
>QYTT01085233.1:0-22650 GCA_006980735.1 Dasypogon diadema | reverse complement strand
ATACTCCGATAATTTGTGATGGAAACGAATCAGTTGAGCTGTTGGAACCTTCACATTGAAAATACCGATTGGAGGTTTATGGTCTGTGAATACCGTAAACTCTCTTCCATATACATAGGTAACAACGGAAGTTTCTTGTCGCCCACACAATGATTTCTATTGTAGAATATTTCGTTTCGGCCTATGCGATATGCTAACATATGCGATGCGGCGATCTTCTTCTGCCTTACCTTGTGATAGGACCGCATCCAGAGCAGAGCTTCATCGCTAACGTCAGTTGTGAGTAAAAACGGTTGTGAAAAATCCAGATATGCTAGCAGTGGAGGCTCCATTAGAACTTCCCTCAAGCCAGCTTGAAGTCGGCTTCAAGTCCTCATGTAACCGTAGTAATAGAAACCAGTAGTTGTTCGTATTTAAGGAATCTAAAGAGTTAGTCACATATTATTCTGGAATAAATTCTAGAACGGCTTTGCAAAATGAAGGTGTGCTGATTCTGAAACAGAAATCTTTATATGATTTATGAATTACCATACGAATTGCAAATAGATTCCAATGTTAAAATATATGAACCAGAAAAAGTAAACTTTCCAGTAAAAATTTATCGTATCAATCAACTTTACCGCAGATTAAAATTGAACATTCAAACAACTATTTAAAATCCTTAAAAACAAATAGTAAATCTATGGATGAATTGTCCAATGAAATTAAACTTATTGAACATCGCATTTTAACATATGTTAACTCAGGGTTAAATATTACATTCGTTGCATTCATGGTAATAGCGCAGTCTTAATTTTGTTGAAATTATGGTTATGTCTCACATTCGTTGTTTTTTTTTTATGTTATGTTATATCTATTATAGTTGGGCCTATAAAATCAAAACAAAGTGCCTCCTTATGCAGATTCTGTTGCACTTTCTAAGTTAAACATTGACTCAGCAAATCGCACAATGTAAATAAGTGCGAGCTCTTTCAAGTTTCAAAGGTTGTGTGTAATTTTGCTGACAATTGTGGGTTCAATGTCCTTGACCTAAAATAAGCGGTGTGGGTCTTAATTGGGGATCGTAGCATAAAAAGCTCTGTGAGCCGTGCTTCGCGCAGTTCGTTCAAAAGAAGAAATTTGTAAGTTCGAATGAAAATAAAACAGCTGCTAAAATAAGCGATGTGTATTTTGTTCACCTTGTCCTTGTCCTTTATTTTTCTTCTTCTCTTTGGTTATGATCCGCAAACCTGGAGGAAGATGTATACTGGTAACTTCTTAACTCAGGTTAATAATTCCATCTTAGCTCTCCCCATTTCATTTCTTTTCTAAGAACTTATTAACTGTAAAGTATTGAAGAGAATATTTTGAATTTAAGTTGGATCCTCAAAAGAATTTCTACATTGCTTTTAAAAAGAACTTCATCTCAGTTGAAAATGCATTTCGTTAGTTGTAGAATGATGTGACGTCACGTTCTGTACATTTGCAAGTCCAAAAGTTGTATGAATTTCAGTAATTCGATTGTCGTGAGATAAGGAACGGGGAATGGGTTTTATGATTTTGAATTGAATACAATTTTATTCGCTTTATTTAATTTATCGCAGATTCTTCTATGCATTTTTCTCAGGAATTTTCTAGTCCATAAATAAACCGGGAAATGATGGACTTTTCTTTATCATTTTTTATCGGAAAAATTTTTCACGTGAAAAAATTCAATTTAGTCTCTATCGAACATTCAGTTCGGAAAGGTTTTAAAAAAGGAATTTTTCCGCCCCGAATAGGATGGGAAAGGAAAGGAGGCACATTCGCCTGCAAATTTCTTACAGTATCTCTGGATTAAATCAGCAAGGCAACATCTAAAATCAACTTCATAAAATAAACACAGTGACATTAAATGTTTGCGAAGAACGGAAAACGAAGCTCCTCTCGGGTTGAGGACATTTTAGCTTCGGTAAGGATGTGCTTGCAGATTAGTATGCGTTGAAGATTTATTAAGGTTGGTTAAACAGCGAAAAAGGTAAATTTGAAGAAATTACCTGATTTTGTCGTTAAGATAGCCTCCCGGAGCTTTCAGTGGTTTCTTCATATTCGCTCGTGATTTGCACACTTATCGCACATCTTACGAAATCCTAAAAATGAAATTTTCCTTAAGAACAGCATAGGTATGATTTTATGTGTTATAACTACAAAAGACCTTTACCCAGATTTTTGACACCCATCTAAATAGACTTGAACTTCCTTAGTACTAGCGTATGATATTATGTCGGTGTATTTTTTTCTGCTTCTGACAAGTTTAAACTTGATTTCCTGCTGTGAAAATAAGCTCTACTCTTTGAACTCGAATTCTACTTACGGAATAAAAGTGAATGGAAGCAATTTGATTTGCGAGTAGTAGGAAGAATGGAAATCTATGCAAATTTCCACCTATTTCCATTTTTAAGAAGAAGAAGAAGAAAAACAGAATTTTCTCAGAAGTTCTATGCAGTCATGGATATTTTCCTTAAAGAACTGGAGGTACAGATGTTTGCGAGCCAGTGGAGTTTTGGTGCAAATTAAAAGTTTTCTTTGCTAAGTATTTGTGACAACTTGACTTGGAAAAATAAGTAGATTGTTAAAGTAGTAGTTAAAATAAAATATAAATTTTAAATTTTGCATACGAAACAAATTTTTCTGTGGAAAAGTGATGCCTTCCTTCAATTCACTATTCTAGACTTTTCGTTACGAAAACTTGTTAAGTAAAAAATGATGAAATATCAACATCGCATGTCTAGAAAGGTGATACATAAATATGTGGGAAGAAGTTTTCAATGCTATTCTATATTTGGTATAATTCCACTTTGTATTCAAAGGACAACAGGAAGGAATACATATCCTATAACTTCAAAACTCAGGAAAATATAACTATAGCTTTCTGAAAATTCATTTTGATACCGAAATTTACAACTTTAATGTTAGTCCATAAATTTATTTTTGGGGCATTCATTCATTTCGCTCCAACAGACGAAGTAAAACGTAATATCAACATTACCCGACCTAAGCACTTCCATTGTCGGCTTCCACTTAATTATTTCACAATTTTAGTGCACATTTCTGAGTTCATTTAATGGCATCCATGTATTTTGGCAGACACTAAAGCCGCTATTAAAAGCACATTTCCAGAGAACATAATTGGTGCCATCAAGAGTATTTCAAATGTGGGCCATACTTTGGCATTGTCATCAATTGCATTCTTCATACTGGCGTAATTTCTATTGTTCGAACGAAATGATATGAAGCGCAGAGTAATGATATAAAAGAGACTCACAATCACAATGGACTAATTGTGTGGATATTGATAAAAGAAAAGCTTCTTATTTCCTTAATTTCTGTTAAATATGATTTTTATTCATGGAATTATAGCTCAAAGCAACACCGATTCTTGCTAGTTGATATTCGTACGTAGTATCTGTATTGGAAACGTAATTTGCGATCGTTGGTTAGGTTACGATAAAAGTAGGTTAATAGTATAACCACGGAAATAATTGAAACTCGAGTTTTCCTTCTATGAATTTAATTTTCATTGTTAGCACTAATGAATAAAATCCTATCTCAATAGCCAATCACTTTAAGTGCAATGTCAAAGCCTTTTCTTTGCTTTTCTTTTGTGGTATACCATAATGTTTGCAGTTGGCACTTAATTGCCACATCAAACTTATTGTCAAACCAATCAATTTTACAAATCGCCTAACTGAAGCAGATATGTTGATAGCAAAATCATTTTAGAAATTGTTCACAGAGCTCATAGCGAGGTATTAGATGTTTTTGAAGATTATTTTTGACTTTAGTCAAAATAGGCATCATTTGCATGCACGACATTAACGATCAACAGGAAGATCTTTTGGGGTAACGATTACGTCAGTATTTCATTAGTTGTTCACATTTTATAGTCTATGACTCACTTCTGTGGGATCCTTTATAGGATAGCAATAGATTATTGCTGAAATGTCAGACTAAGATGGATATAGAAACAAAACATTAAAAAAACTATAGATATGGGTACCTCAGGTAATAACTTGGCTAGGCCGAGATAAAATTTTTCAAATGGAGAACAACGATCTTGGAAATCCCAAACTTTGGAGGACATTGGAGGACGGTTAATCCTCAGTTTAAAGGACATTGAAAAGATAACCCTTGAATTTGAAAATAAGTTTTTTATTAATTTCAAGGTCCTAGATTTAGGACAAAAGTAAGGAAACAAAGTAAATTCGATGATTGCACTTCTTATAGAAATGAATAAAGTAGTTTACACAGGCTAACTAACATAGTTTTTAAAGATATTTTTGGCTTGTACTTACTTGTTTTAAAATTCTGTTACCATCTTTCGTACTTAAATATTCCTTAAATTTTCTGGGTCTGGATTGATTTTGTTTGCAATAGGGTTAAGTAAATTCGAGAAATACTTTATTTTGAACATATTTGGGGTGAATATCATTAGTCGTTATATGTCCTCTCAAAAAATGTAGGACATTTTGGAAACTTATGGAATGGAGGACATCTTGTGGTTAATTTTTCTGTTGAGGACAAATATACAGAATGAAGGACAATCCTCCAATTGGAGGACATTTGGCTACTCTACCTGGAGGCCACTTATTGCCTATATGTAACCTCATTGAGACGAATAAAAATAGCGAGGCCGACAGTTCCAAGGGGATCAAAGCGATGTAATTAAGCTTTCAGACGACAATGAACGAACTGAAATGACTTGATTGGGAAACGTGTCCGACTTTCAAAGCGAGTTGGACTATTCGGCGCCGAAAAGTGCAAAGAGGTCAACTAGCTACAGCCAACTACAGAAGTGCGATGCGTGAGAATGCCATACTACCTAAAAGCTGAGGAGGAAAACACTAAACTGATCAGTAGGTGCGATGCTAACTCCCGAAATGCAGTGTGCTGTAGCACGGATGACGATCCCAGAGGAGAGACGAATCAAATTTGTGATTAGAAGAAATCTGAAACAGGAGAAAAGAGAAAAAGAGGAAAGAGGTGATCGATATGATTTTACGTAACAGCGAAAAGATTGGCAGAATTAAGAATGATGGATTGGGTAACGTTGTCTGATCACAGAGCTTTAATGGGAATTATTACTATTTTTATATTTTCCTATTTGCCAATAAGGCAGTGTATAATAAGTCATCCTCTGAGCTTTGGTTGCATTATAAAAAAAATAAAAGTGCTATTATTGAGCTAGAAGGTTTTGAGTTTCAAATTTTCACACATCTGCAAAGTAAAGTGGGGACAATGTGAAATACATATCGCGACATAATTGCATACGTTCATAAATACTAAGGCTATATCATAAATAGTGTTGGATATTTTCTTCCGTCTTGTACTACTCCATAACTTGATGTATGTATGGTGTGTTAAGAAGAGCCGTGCGCCTTCGATAATTTCCGAGTGATTCTAGATTAATTTTTAACTACTTTTTTAGTGGCCTCAGCATCCAAAAAATAGGTCGACCTTCAACTTTAAACGTAGTGCCGTCCGCTTTATTTTACAAATTTTCTTGGTAGATGCTTTGAACTTTTTTCCAATGTTCTATTAAAACAACACGAATTTCATATTTTTCGCACTTTGTACTTATTCCTTTTTAAAACTACTTGTCTACAAAGTCTTTATGATCAAAGTGAAGTAAAATGCTCGTGCCATCATCCAAGAAGAAAATTTTTCTGAACAATTTTTTTTGAGGAAGATGACGAAATCCAATTGACGGATTGAGTGACGGACTTCCAACTCGAACCATCGATTAAAACTCCTCCCTCCGGTCTCTGTGGACTTCAGTCGGGGTCGGGAACCGTCTCGCACACTACTGGAATTATAATTTTAGCTTCACGCACGGATCGTGCCATTTGTTCCCACCGGTGCCCACTTTTCAGCATGATTGGTTATAGAAAAAGAGTGTATGCTGGGCGTCATACTCACCATCGTAGATGACTTTCCTAGTCTTCGGAAGGAGTTCAATTAGGATCACCCAATCGATAACACAGACTACCGGTTCCGCGATGAGGGCATTCTGTGTAAGCCAACATTATTTATGAGACATCCCCAGAATTCACTATAATATTACATCAATCAATGTGAAATTCCTTTTGATCTGAATTACCAAAACTTAGATAAAGAGTTTGTTATGAAAACAAAATTTGCTTAAAAATAATCCACTCAAAACAATTGGTGGTACCGTTTATATATTTCATACCCACAACCTACACAAGTTATATTCGTTTGAAGATGAAAAAGATTTTGGTATTGTTGATATAATCTGGTGTGTTTTTAGTATATTTCGTACCGGACAACTTTCACCTTTTGGCTTTGCAGTCCGTACAAATAATGAAGCAATTTCTGCACGATTTGCTAAGAGACTTGACTTTGGTGAATTTTTTGGCTTTTGTCATGTCTAAAGAAAATATAGATATCTGCTAAATAACGTGAAAGTATTATAATTCAAATTCAAATTTGTTTGTGAACTTTACAGATTTTTAATTATGCATTGTTACAGATTTATTCCAAAGGCTTATATGACTGAAGCCCGCTTATAAGATTGTCACCCTGGCAACAAGAAGAGATAAAATCCCAACCTACTGGGCTGAAGAATTTAATAAGTCTTTCAAAAAGTTTCGACAGTAGGTGCGCCACGGATCTGATTTTTTATTATATTCTATTTATATTACAATCTCAAAACGGAAAAAGTGAGCTCCAAACAAACTAGCAATCTTTACAACACCCCATAATAACCGTGGTGAATATTTTCTATTAATAGCAGGCTAAGTTCGCTTTAGGCATTTGAATTGACTTTCATATTTTTCATGTAAATTCTTGTTAATAGTTAAAATGAGTTCGCCAAACAATGCCATGGAACATATAGAAACATATATAGCAAGAGTGTGGGCGTGTGGCCAATATTTATATCATTGTATGTCGAAGGGAACAGATTATACCACAAATACTCCGTGAAAAACAGCCTTAATTTCCTGCTATGATATATGTACGTGTGTTCTTTTTTTAATAGAAAGCATTAAAATTAAAATTTTACTAGTTATCATTTGTTAGCAGTGTGGTGAAAACATACATTTCCACTTAACAGAACAAAACCAAAACAGAACAAAAGTACACGTGTATCTACGTACAATTTCCTAAAATTCTATCACATAAATAAAGGACATTAAAGCCCAAAAGGTATGTAGGTGTATGTGCGTGAACAAGTGTGATCACAGCCTTGCACAAAATGCTCGCAAACTTTCGTTGAACACTTTATGTTGTAATGTAATCTTGGCAGAAAGCTTGAAATGCGTTGGAAGGAGCAGTGAATCCAGGTAATTTTATCCCTGGACACGCAACAGCGTCGACCCAGTGCGGGAACTATAAATGAATTATTCATTAGAATTGCGTGCCTCGAACGAAGTGGCAACAAATCTTTCCTCAATATCTTCAAGTAGAACCTTTTATAACTCTTTGAAATGTTGAACACATATGTGAACGTTGCCAGGGAGCAGTCTATTTCCCCGAAGATTACATGGTTAAAGTTTTGGTGAAGAATAAAAAATGGCTACAAATTGCAAACTTATTGCCGGCCAATTTTAACGCAATTTTCAGGATCCTTAGCCGACTTTAATATTTAAAGGAAAACTGAAAGGTAAATGTTTACGTTTTCCAATAAAGCCTGATTAAATTGGTTACCAAAGGTCAGGAATTATTCATGAGGCACTTTACGCACTAAGAATACTTTGGGAAGTTTGCTGTTTTGATGTATACAGGTATAAGCCCTACCATGTTTCTTTATTTATTTAATAAAATTAGGTGCAACAATTTAATACGGAACCAGAAAGATACACATTTATTGGGAGGTATGTATGTACACAAACCTGTCTATAACTTTGAAAAGTTTGATGTGCTGTATTATTTATTACTATGTAAAAGGAGCAGTGATTTTGTATAATTTTGAAATTTTAGTTTGAGATTTTTGTTGTTCCAGTGTTACGCTATTGATTTATACATCATACTGCGAAGAATGTGTTTTAGAAGTAAATTCCTAGACAAATGGAAGGGTCTTAATGATTCCTATGTCTGATAATTTATTTGTTTCTTGATTTCGCTAGGCATTTGGATACCGGACTTTGGGTCATTCACAACATCATTCGACATTTATTTTGAGTGATTTGTTAAAGAATGAGAACAATTTAAAGATAGAATAAGAAACAACTCAAAGCTATTCGGGAACTAAAGCAAATTCTTGCAATGAAGCCAGTATTAAAAATATATGAATATGGAATAGACACAGAGCTGCACATAGATATTTCAAAGGAAAGGTATTGTTGGAAACTTTCTGGTGATGCGGAAAAAAGTGAAGCGGCACCAAACTTTTAAGAACGTTTTACGTTGATAATTTCAAATTTAAATTGAGAGCAAGTCCAACAAATTACACGTATTTTTTACAGTTTTTAGTTGCTACGTCTAGATATTACGTCTAGTCACTTTAAGGAACTCGTTGTCATTTGATTCTTCTTCTTCTTCTTCCTCTTCATACTGTGTCGTTTCAATCTGTTGCCAGCTTAGATAGGCCCTAATGACGGTGTGAGCCCTAATGATGGTGTAAGCCGCTCGGTAATATGTAAGCAAGGTAAATTTTTCCTGAAACCTGCATGTGTGCGTTTCAGAAACGTCAAATAAGCATATTTTTGTCAGTTTTTGCATGGAGAAATGTCAGATAAGCATAATGCAAGTGGCTTACTTCTTGAGTCACACGTACAGTGTATATGAAAGTTGTGGCTTATCCTGTCTTAGTTATATAATCTAAGGTTGCCAGACATCTCAGTAGCTCTCCATTAATATTTATGGAGCAAACTTGCTTCAATGCAGCTGTGACGAAAACACATTCCATTCCGTCAATTTTCTGAGCAAAAAGCCTACAAGGCAGAGATATGTTGTAATTAGTTATGAATTGGAAGTCAGCTTCCCTCCTCTGTTTCGCAATGACACAGTAAGCGGGCGGTTACTATTTTCCGATGGTAGTGTTTTTAGGACGTTTGTATGTATGTCTGACTTTTTGTTCCTTTCCATATCCATTCCATTACCGATTTTGGCAAAACGAGGTATTGTTAGGTTCGGCATGATGCCAGGAGTGTCAATAGCTGCATTAAATTAAGAATAAAGATTTACGCGTTATATTATTAACCTGAAAAAATAAGAATTTATTCCCTAAGCTGTGAATTTTTACACTCTAAAGTAAACTGGAAATTCTACGTGTTAGTGAGCAAATTGGCTTCACTTTTGCCTGGTAGTTTCCGCTCCTTTTCCGTTGTATGCTCGAAGCAAAGACAGTATACTTATTTCTAGTGTCTTTTCTCGAAGGTTTACAGGTAAGGGATGGAAACAGAAACAGAGGTATGTTCTGAATAGTAACATTGCAACTGAAAACTTTACGGAACATGGTATGGGAACCGACGGAAATAGAACAAACCATGTTATCGACGATAAACATATGAAGCTTATTCACTACACACTTTCAGCAACCTCAAGGCTATAGGTATATGACGTGAAATGTACACTTAACTGTCTAATTTTACAATTTCGATAATAGTAAATTTTTACGTATTATGTTTTGGATGTAAAATTATTAACGTGTAAAAAATACTATAAAATTAAATAAATAAAATATATTTTACGTAAAACTTTACGACCGTGTCCCAAACATAGTCCATCCCATTTTATTCGTTTAATTGCAAAATTTCTGGAAAGGTGATTTTTTTCGGAAAATTCAAAGTTAAAACTCTTGTTTCAGTTTCCCCTCTCCCCACGCAACGCTTCATACTCCGCACCCATTTCAGTTTTGACTACCAATTAATAAACACCCTGTATTTCTGAACTATTGCACTTCAACACGGAAAAGGTTGTCTTGATTAGTTTGGGAGTTTGGGAAGAGCAATGGTAAGGGGTAGTAGCAGTAAGTTAGTAAATAATTTCGTGTTCATTTTCCACAGGAGTAGTGTTTACTTAGAAACGTCTAAATGCAAATTCTTGATTCACGTAAGTTTTCCGTTTGGCTTTGCTTGGAAAGTTTGAAAGTATCGACTTGAAAACTGGACAGGACATAGAGTTTGTCTAGTTTTTAAATCAAATCGGAAAATTCCACTTCGGTCTTGTTCAAAAGTTGAATGAAGCGCTTCAGCGATTCGTATATGTCCCCTCCTTCTTAAATTTCATCGGTTTTCCATCAATCAAATAGAAATGTATGGCGCGAAATGCGAATACCGTTCCCAGCGCATTTACAGTTAGGGCAGCAACGAGTAAATCGAATTTTCAGTTTCAATAAAATTTGAACAAAATGTTGAATCAGAGGTTAATTTGATTTGCACTGATATAATGCATTTCTCTTTGCACTGTGGCTGAGCGCTGGTGGAATTGGTTTTAATGGCACGATGCAGTGGTTTGAATTTAATCTTAATCAGAAGTTGTGGTTTTCGGAATAAAATTTATTAATTGCAGCGTCCATTCAACGCTATTAACGATTTTGCAAATTGCGTACGTGCACATCACGTTTGATAGTTTGCAGGCTGCTACCCCCTGCTGCAAAGGACAAGAGTGTGCAATTACACTCCAGCCATTGAAAGGGTTCGTAAATCTGAAATCGCCGCAAAAGGCAAACTGGCACTGAAACCATTTCCGCACTTTACTCTATTTTGAAACTTTTTCCAATTTCCCCACAAGGAGTTAGGATTTGGCTGACTTAACTTTTTTCAATGTTTATGTGCATGCAAATGTTTTATGAAAAAGACGTTCGCCCATGCCAGCCCGCCAGCCCGCCAGCCCGCAGGCTCAGCGCTCAGCCTCAGCCTTTACCAAAGGAGTGGCAACTTTTATGGAGCAAGAAAATACTTTTTAACTTTTGTTAACTGCCATGAAATAAAAAGCTTTTATTTGCCAAGCCGAACAAACTTTGACGAATGCTGAAAAAACTTTTCTCATATGCTCCGATTTCCATATAGAGAGCTTTTATCTGCATTGTTTGATTTAGTGATTTTATGTTATTCGAAGGACGCAAAAACAATAAGTTCGTCGAGTCGTTGCTAGTTTAGGGGTGAATTGTTGGAGAAGTGTGGGGTTGAATTGGGTTGTGTGTGAAATTGATAAATTTGGTAAATGGCAATTCAACCAAAACGCACTGAATCGATGCCTTGAAGAGTAGTTTTCCTCGTAATTAAAAACAAAATTTTGTAAAACATAGAAGGATGACGAATTGAAAATATTTGTAGGTTGCATAGTATAATTTAAAAGAGATTGTACGAAGTTGAGTGCTATTGAGTCTACTCTGCATGCGGCTTCACCGTAGCTGACTACTCGTTTATAACGTTTTCTTTTAATGGGCTATTGTAGATCGGAACGACCAATGGTAACCACGAGTTGTTGCTGGACAAAAATTTCCCTTTCTCTAATTTCATCCATGCTCTGTAAGTTACACGGAATTTCCTAATTTCTACAAGTAGAAAAATCCAATAAAGCTAGTCTTATAGATCGAGGGTTCGCATCTAACCTTGGCTGTTATCTGGAATCAAACTAATTTTGTACTGATCGCTGAGGGTGATGGACTTGTAGGGAATCAATCAAAGGAACATCGCCAGTAAGCTTGTTGGTGCCTTGGTTAGAATGCCATCCCGTGTCCGTTGTATCCTTGATTCAATTCCCATTTTATGAAGCACTGTCCCCTCCTCCACCTTTTTTTATTTGGTAACATAACAAAAATGCGTTTTTTTCTGAGAGATAAGGGTTAATAACACTTCTGCAATAGTTGCAATGCAGAATACGCAATCGAAGCAGCGCGTGGTCTTATTTTATACAAATATCGTTTTGCTACATTTTTTTTTAATTAGTAGTAGTATCCACGACTAGTTAAATGCTGTACCGATTTTAATAAGTATTTTGCAGGTCTCTCTTGTACGATAAGTAACTAACCTTTGGATTTAGTTGGATGGACAGTAAAATGGTTGAGCCGTAGTTTTTAGTGCTTGAGGTTGAGGTACGAATAAAATTGATCTTGGTTGTTTTGAAAAGAAATCAAAATTTCCTTCCATCTTTTTGGATAGTGTTTTAATTGTATTCGATGAATTTGAGCAAAATATTGATGGGGTTAATCTGTCCATTAGGTGCAACATAGAATCTCAATCACTTAATTTTGACAATTAAAAAATTTCATCGTTGGTAGACACCAACGGTATTCGATCTTGGCTTTCTAATGAAACATAAGGTATTACATCTATCTGTTGCACCATTGAATTAAATGTTATGCATTATATTTTTATTGATTTATTTTTTAATCTACTATTTTAAGTATCAATTGTATTGGATGCAAGTAATTCTAGAATGCCTAATTTTAGTCAAAGCGGATAGTGCTGCAGAAATACTCACAACTGGAATTTTTTGCAACACAAATACCTGAAATGCTTAGGGTTTAACTTTATTCAAAGTTTCAAACTAAAATCTCATAATCAGCTAAAAGTATTTTAATTTTACTTACACTTAACCGAATTTCTTGCTTTATTCTTAAAAATATGGCGAAAAGACATTTAGTACCAAAAGTACCTCTAGTAAAACTGTAGAAAGTTTATAATTTTTTTTCCAGCTATTATATAAATTTATAAATCTGAATATAATTAAAACTAAGCAATAATGCCATGGTAACAACCATCATATCACACTCATCGTGAGAAAACTATTTGTATAAGTAATTAGATAGAAAAGGTGAACATTTAAATTATAAAAATAGCTATTTGTTGTGTGCAAAATTATTTACATAGAAACAAAAACACTTCCTGTACGTCACAGAATTGGCTGATGTTCAATTCACGTAGCACATTTATAGCACTCTCAGTCTTCGATGCTCTTAGTTGTTTATTTAACGAAATCCTAACCGCTTGAGCGCTTTAAGGTCTACTTCTCCATAGTAATCCTCACTAAAAATATCGAAACAATCGTTTAAAATGAAATTTAAAAATAAATATTTCAAAAGTAATAGAACCAATTCAAAAGAAAGTTCTATTAGAACATACCAAAAAGTACCAGAGAACTGTGGAAAACTTCTCTACAGAAAAGAGTTAAGAGAAATTAAACCAAAATTAATGACAGAGTTAAGTACAGGGTGACTTTAACGTTTAGACTATTGCCGACACATAAACGTGTGCGGATTAGTTGTATGTGGGTTGATGGTGGACACCGTGGCGGATATGGAGATGTTAGTAAGGAACGCATTAGATTAATGAAACCAAGGGAATAGTTTGTATTTTTTATTCTCTTAATCATGGCTTTTGTGAAAATTTTCCTGCCTTTTCTTTACTGAGTATTCCTTTAAAAGTTGTACAATTTTGTTAAGAAAATTTGTTTTATTTACATTTTGCTTTACTACAAAACTCTCGTTTTTTAATATAAATAGCGAATCTCATCTGACTTAAGGTCGCTTTTATCTTCTTATGTAGCGAAGCATGACTTACTTTAGTGAACAGCACATAAGGACAAAAACCTATAAGAGGGGATGAAAAACAAAAATTTCCGCATACAGTGAGATATATAACACTTTGTACCGTCATATAACTGTCACTAAAGTTAATCGTAGCATCTATTTTTAATGTAGCAGTCTCTCAGTCGCGTTTATAAAGTAACTCCTACCACGAATCACTAATTAAATTATGTTTCTAACTCTTTTAAACCTATACAAGGATTTTAATTTTAACAAAGTAATTTTTGTTTGCAATTTACGGCTGTGTCTCAAAAATTATAAAAAAAAAAACATTTAGACTTAGAAATTAAGAAATAATTTTGTTTTTGGATTTACGAAATACTAAAAATTACGCATCCTTAGACGGGGCTGGTCTGGGTTTCTGGTTTTTCGGGGTGGCACGAGCTTCTCCATTATGTTGCAGACCGGCAAGGAGTTCACTTTTGCGAATGCTCTTCAAGTCCAAATCACCATAGTAGTCTTCACTGTAATTGGGGATGGGATAAGGTTTTATGTGTTTTACTGGACATTATATTGCTTAATTTATGCCTGATATATAAAACTAAATTGTTGTTAACTTCATCAACACGTGAGGATATACAAATACATACACATAGGTATAAGTCACAAAATATTTCGAAAGTGTGAATAAATGTTAGAAATGGATATACCAGACACACTATATTAGCCAATAGTTTAGAAAGAATCAGCATGCAGATAATATGATGAAGTTAAAGACATAAAACATTAGAACAGATGAAAACATGTGGTAGAAACTTACCATCCAGGAACATCTTCAGGATCTTCACAGTTACCAGTACCATCAGCATCTCCAATTTTGAATACAGTGCCAATTGGGCAGCCGTACTCGCGAGCAACACCCTCTAAGCAGATGTAGTATTTACGGCAATCTTCGGGGTGAGCATGTCTAGAGAATGAGCCGGCATTTGAGATCTCTCCTGCAGCTGGACATGAAAATCCTCCAGCAACTTCTACAAAATCATATGATTTTTAATGAAGTACAGTATTGTGTAATTGCTTTTGCTAATATTACCCTCATTCCGACATTCAGGTACTTGATCTGCCCACATACACACACGGGCTTCACGATCATAGGCAAGTCCGGGTGAACATTGGTATCTGGATGCTTCACCGTTCCAACAATTCCAAAACACATCACATTTGGCTTCATCAGGGAATATACCATATAAACGGGCGCAGTGTGGTGTTGAAATTGGTGGTTCTAAAAAATTTCTACATATGAATAACTATCGAAACTAAAAGTAGTGGCACTACTTACCTAATTGTGTACGATCTCCGCAGTCTACATTATGGAGGTAATCACAATTTTCTGTGAGGAATTTAGAGTCTGTTGCATCAAAGGCCAATCCATTTCCGCATGTCTTGAGCTCAGCGACGCCATTGTCGCATTTCCAATATTTATCACAGGAGATGTCGTGCGGGTAGAATCCAAAATCATCGGGACACTTGAAGTTGTCCTGTGCGAGTGCTAAAAGAGAAAATTGGCATTCAGTCCTGTTCGATATTTCCCACGTTTTAAAGTCGATATAGCTGAATTAATTTGCCACTAAATGGAATAGAAGTCCAAGTGAAGGGGTAAAACTATTGTTTCCCAACATAGTCCTCATAATCTGATCTTTTTGTCGTTTTCTGTGTCGTGTAGAGTAAATTACAGGTTTCCTGTAATTATTTAAACCCCCTGTAAGCAACCGTCAAAAAGAAGTTCATTGGAATACAAAATTAACTGAAAGCTCCTTGAATAGCGCCACTCGGCCGGGAATGTGTTGCGTTGCACGCGATATACCAATATATATTGTCTATAAAACTGGTCACAATATTTTGAAAGTTATCCACTCATTGATTGTGACGGACGAGCGACTTCTGAAAGACCAAGTGGTTCAACATGCCCTGCGGGGAAGAGAAATCCCTAAGTGGTCGCCATCGTCACTTGATCTTGAAGATGAAAACGAAAGTTGCTCTTTGTTGCCACTTCACGTGTGATTGCAGCCCCCAAACTCACTTGAGTCTATCATAAATACCTTACACTCGACGCTCAGGTATCTTGCGGCTTCCAAGAAGTTAACCCAATTATTCAAATACTGGAAAAGCAAGTAGCGTTGAAACGCCTATGGACGGAGGAATAGTGTGCAATTGGAGCGGCAGAGCTGAGAAGTTGCGCAGAACAAGATACAAATACAATAGCGAGCGGCGACCTGCCTCAGACTTTTCACTTTCAAGAGAAGTTGAGTGGTACATAGCCGCAGTCACCGTTTACACAAAATTGCTCACCAGGTAAGGTTGATTACTTGACCACCTCAAACTAGTTCGCCAGAAAATAAAAGTGAGTTCAGAAAAGTGGATTAACTCGTTCCACATCGCCCTGCCGTGCATATGTCATCGATTATTACCGCGCACCTCGCCTTTGTGATTGAAATGCGTTCTGCATGCCACGAAATTGGAATTCAAGGTGTTGCCCGTAATTTTCATGGAAAGACGCTGATGCAACTAGGAGAGCGCGGGCCGACGGGCCATAGGGGCGCTTCGTAGCGCAAGGAGGTCTGAGGAGTTTTGAAAAATCTTGTATAACTTCATCCAGCGAGGCATTGAATATTTCCAACAAGGATGCATACAATATTGGATAATATCGTGACATAAGCTTTTTTTGCTCCATTTCCTATTTGCCGATGTCATCCGGTGTTTTTTTTTGCCATGCAACTGGAGCACCTTGATACGTTTTTAGGTGAACTTGGGTCTCATTTCCGTCAGTGGTAGTCGAGTCTTGGATGAAACATGATATCACAGTGTGATCATCTTAGGTGTATATATTTTCAGCAAGTTTACCTTTGGCTGCTGGTTGGAATCCTTCACGAGTTCATTGCATATTCACAAGCTTTAATCTTGTTGTTGGTGCAATGCCTGTCACTCACAGCGTCGTTTCATGCAAACTCAAGTAATGCTATTGCGTGAGGAACAGGATGCATGTCTGAGAACAGACTGGTTTCAGCAGCAGAAAAAAAACGAGGATTTTAGGTTTCTAGAATTATGAAAATGAAAGCATTGAAGTTGTTTACTTGAAGTGAGTTCAATAATTGTACGTGCATACATACATATGCAAGGAATTATTATTCGAAAGTGGAACACCAGCAGGAACATGATGTACTCAAGGAGATGGGAGTTGTTAAGAAGTCCTCTATTAGTCAAGCATGAGCTATTAAAAATTGCAACCATTTTATGAATTGTTTCGCAATAATCAACAGTAGAGATTGTCCTGAATACAAGACGTGTTCACTTTCTAATAATATTTTGTAATTGTAAAAGAAAGGAATAGGGAATTCATTTTCACAATATCAAGGGCAACAGTTTTCTCTCGATTTAAAGTTTGTGTCTGTTGAGAACATTATATCATTTTTTATAAATTAAGATAGTATTGCAGGCTGTTTAGCGTTCGTAGTGCCATCTGGATCTGGCACAATGCTTCAAAATACTATAACAATATGACAGTAATCCAGATATATGTACATTGAGTAATAAAGAAGACCCCGAGCGTGGCGTCAATAATTACGCAGAAGTGAACTTCTGCCCCCAGTTAATATCCTACCAATTTCAGAAGTGGGATAAGCCTGCATGTTTATTGCTATTTTTGTACGCAAAGTTTAGTTTTCATGTAAAGTTGAACAAAAAGAAGCCCATGAATGACCAAAATGCAGATTAACGCAAAGTGACGGTGTTCCTGGAAGCCGCCACAATTCGGGATTAAAATTCTGGCTTGAAGAAGCGTGGGGTCTAATGCCTGTGGATGAAATGGCGAGGTGAAGCGGATAGCATCCGCTTCTGCTAGAGCTTCTGAATAAGCAATAATGATCGGTATAGTTATTGACGTGCTGTACTTTTAATTACATTGGATACTAGTGGTCTGAAAGATTGCAATCTCTACCTTTATGCATTTTGAAAACCTGAATATTTCACCCTTTCATTACGAATCTTAAGCTGCAAATATGCATATGTGATTTTAATGTTTTTTTACTTACATATTTGCATTAAGACTAAGTATATACATCAACATGGGTTGAATATTACAACTTATTTGTTTACATCAGATAACACTATCAATTGAATTCCAAAATATCCTTGTTTCTTTTTTGTTTGACAATAATATTTTTCAGAAAAAGAATCGGAGAAAATGTCCAACAGTAGAAGTTTAAATAATGAAAAAGTCATTAATTTAGATTAAGAAATAATCTTGGAGAAAGCACAGAACCCTGTGACACATCGAGTTAATAGTCTCTAATGGAAGGGAAATTGAACGATTTGACTGGGAGATTTCAATTTTAGTTTAGTTAAAGGAGTAAGAGATGAAAATTTGTCCAGATTTATAAATACTATTTAGATCATGATTTCAGCGATCTTGATATTGATCAAGAGTTTCATATTTACTTCAAGTTCAAGTTCTGACCCCAGACTTTATCCAAAACAAATCATCAGAATTCCCTTTTAAATTATTTTTTTATGGTTCCAATTTTTAAGGGAACTGAACTACTAAAAAGTCTGTAGAAGAGCAAATTATTGGTGTAAAATGTATATTTACTCATTATGTTCATTTAATTAAGCATAATTCCAGGCTTTCAATTTGCCAAAAGAGGCTTTTTATGACGAAAGTCTAAAAATTGTATTAAATATTATGTAAATGAGATTATTTCAGCGCTCGTTATTAAATTCAATTCGGATTTTGCTATTTGTTAAAGCACCAATTAAAATCCAAAGTAAGAATATTACGCCCATTTCATTCACAGCTTTTGAGCCTTAATGATGAATTTCACTAAAGGTGTTTATTTAGTGTGGGAGTAATCGTTAGCATGTGCCTCAAAATTCAATGCGTGGATATAATAGCCGTGTTCTATTAAACACCTCCAATTTTCCATTCCTCTTGCAAGTACTTTAACAGTTGAAAAAATTTGTAGAAAAGGTTAATCGTAACTAATGACTTAATGAAAAGCAAGGTTGCACTGAAACTCGATAATTTTATTTTCGAAAAATTCCTAGTTCCCAGGAGAGATTAATACAAACTTTATACAAAGTAAATCACCTGTGCATGCGAACCATAGTTCGGCTTTAATTTCAATTCAGCTGTTGAGTGGAACAAAGGGTGCTGCCTGCCTATATTTTTTCTGTTAACTGAGAATGCATACAACATTAGTATGCATGCTTATGCTTATTTCAAACAAAAGACTGTCGACAGACAAGAAGTAGTTGAAGCGTGTCCTCTTAATCCTGGGGCATTATAATTATGCAGAAAAGGGAATGAGAACGATGTGAATAAAAAGTGTTCGTGTACATATAAAGTCGAGACTATGGGCCTATATTAGGTACATGAATGGAACAATGATGCATAAGCATGTGAATTTCTTTATTCATTATTCCACTTCAGGTATGTCATGAAAAGTTGCTGAATTGCTATTGTAGACATAAAATTAACGCAGTAAAATTACTTCAGACGTGTTGTAGGCCATGGATAAGTGGACTAAGTTTGCTTTAAGAGCTGCAGTTTTATTCTACTAAAGGATATGTAACGATGTCGTTTCTATTTCTGTTTAGCACCGATGTTGTGTTCTCTAGATTGTTACACAAATCTTTTTTCTTGTTTATATTTTATAATTGGGAGTGAGTGAGAAAAGTTTCAGTCCTTTTTTATGATTAGGTCACTGTAGACCTCACCTAACTACAAACTCTGTTTTTATGAAACTAGAAAATAAAAAGTACTTTAAATTGACAGAGCTGCTCTGAAAGGAGAGAAACTCATACACTTTTCGAAGTTGGAAAAATTACTAGAGCTGCAGTTAAAAAGGAAAAGTTAATTATCTTCTCTACTATAGTATCACAACTGTATGTGCCTGTTATGAATAAGGAACTTCCAGCTTCTTGAATTTTGCTCTTTTCCGTTTCCTATACGAATGTTATAATTTTTATAGTTGCGTCTATGGTGGTTGTTACAGTTGAATCTTATTTTCTTGATAGAAATATCGGTTCCGGTACAAATAAAAGAAACCTTTTAATGTTTTTTTCATTTAATTACGAAAAATTTTATGAAATTACTTTTGTTATCGAAAATAATTTTATTAAAATTTACATAAAATAAGTTGAAAATTTTAAGATGGGATTTACAAGAGAAAGAGAAAATGTTATTGCAGATGCAAAATATTAATAGTTTTTTCACTAAAATTTCCAGATAAATAACTCTTGATATAAAAATGAAGTTTCGATAAAAAGACTATGGAGAATTTCACTACCGAAAAGTAATGTTTTCTGGGGAAAAAACTACATCGATCAACCTTGATAATATTGGTGGAAATTAAGGAAATATCGCTTAATAAAGTCCCTGTTGAAAATTGATCCTGGGTCCATATTGTCGAAGGAAGAAATAGTGTCCAAAGATTACAACAAAAGTATTTTGGAACCAAAACTCTCATAAAAAGAATTTGTGATCCATTTCTTAAACAAGCTTAAAAAGGGTGAAAATACTTTAATAAGAGTTTTATAGAGAACATATCCTAAATATAATACCTGTTTTCGTCCTGTCAACAATTTCAAATACATGTGAACCGTTGTGAAAAAATCTCATTTAATGAGCGGGCAGTGGCGTAGATTGATCAGCTGAACAACATGTGCTAGTGGCGCCATTGAATATAGAGTAAGTATAAGAAAAAAATGCTTTTTTAACATTTATTTTTATAGTATGAAACATTAAATCAGAAACAAACGCAGCTATAAAGCAATATATGTACATTATTAAGAATAGTAATAAAAAATAACACAAAATAGCTTTCCGATGAAGATCCTAGAGGAGTTTTTCCACTGGGTTTTAATAAATTTGAAATAGAACGTACTGTGGGAACGTCAAGATTATATTTTTTATGTGATGATATACGTTAAAGTGGAAATGGAAAGACTACTAAAGAAAGGAGAAAATATGGAGATATGTGATAGGTATATGACGAAACAAGCATAGCAGAATAGAATGATAAGACTGTGAGGTTTTCTAAGATTGTTCCTTTGGAGCTAATGTACCTGCTCCCTTAGAAAGGGGAGAGCAGGGTGTTTTTCTAGTCTAATGACCTACGTGTAGAAAAGAGTTTACTGCAAGATCGAGAAGGACGGCTTTAGCTTGGAAAGCTAGAACTAAGCTAAGAGAGACAGGTTGAAAGACTTTGTATCAAATAAAAAGGAGGATATGAAGTGAAGAGAGGATCTGATAAAACCTTTGTAAATATTTAGAAAAGCTTAGGTTCGGTATCTCAATGAAATCCGTACAGGGCTGCCTGTGAGCGAGTAGCATTTTTCCTGTTCATCAAGACGTGTTTATCTCTCTGAAAGATAATGAGACAGAGGAACACATTATGTACCACTGTAAAGCTAATGCATGAAGTATGTTGGTGTTATGGTGTTGACAAAACATCCTAGGTAGTCGAGGTGATTGGAGATTTTCGCACCTTTAATTCTACAACCTTCACCTTTTTCACAGCAGTTCGCCCCCATAGAATTCGCAAAAAAGGCAAAATTATTTTTGCAAGGATTCCACTTAAAGTGGCTGTACCGAAGAGACGGGTGAATGGACAGTCAGACAGGTTAAAGTATAAGGGTTCTCGTTCTTGAGGTGCTGAAGAAGAAATAAGGAAAAGAGAAAAGAGAAAAATTTATGTCAAAACACTGGAAATAAGAGAGTTTGTAGAAATTCTTTATAAACAACATTTACTAAGCAAACCATATAGAGTTGTTCATACAGGGTGTCCGGTAATTAATTGATATTGACATTGAGCGCAAAATTCACTTTGACCGTGAATAACGTTTCAAGGACACTACCGATTGACACATGTATCTTTTAAAAGGCAAAAGTGTTCTCTTTCAAATGAATCCTTGGTCATTATTCTGTAAGGAGTAATAAGGATTTTACAGGACATAATATCTTTAGACACCATTTTAAAGAGAAGGAAGTAATTTTAGGGTAGGGCGGGGGGCCTTCCTAACAAACGTTGATCAAGGCACTTCAACAAATCGATTGGTATATCGCAAAACGATTAATTAGCGGACACCCTGTATACTAAATATTGCTATGTACAATTTCAACTCTGTACGTCGTCGTCGCATAGCCTTTGAGATGCATCGAAGCTCTGAAGTATGGACGTTTTTCCCCACATTCTTAATTTTCATTCCCTTCAGGTTGTCTTTTGATTTTGCGTTATTTTTTTTGTATTTATATGAGCGGAAGTAATATATGTAAATTTTAAAAGCTGTTTCAAATGAATCCGCGAGTGTTAAGGCAGATCCGTACGTTTCACGCTATCTTCTACGCTACCGAATACTACCGACTATAAGCTGTAGAGTGCTTTCGAAGTGCAATATGACAGGGAACATTGTTTTTCTCTAGATATCATCTAGCTGCAAAATAATCAATGAATTTGGAGCTTCTGTTGGATAACTTTTCGATGAAGACATCAACGCCATCCAATTGGAAGGTGTGCAACAAATCGAATCTAATTAAGACCGCCTTCCTGGAATGATTTCGTACTCCATATCATGTCGTATAGACCACTAGTCTCTTTGTTCAGTCCATGTATAGGTCATTTTCAATATCTCCCTTCGGACAAAGATGTCTATAGGAGGCAGTTGAATAACTAGAAGAGAATTGTCCTTCTTATTTGAACAAATTAGCAGCCGTGTAAATGCAAAATGCGATGTATCTTAAAATTCAACCTTGGGTCCTAAGAGGTTTCTAATTCATTCGCTAATTTGTGCTTATGAATTTGAAACCGTGCGAAAATGTCTCACTTCTTAACTGTGTTCAGCATGAATCAAACTGATAAGGAGCCCCACTGAAACATTTCGCTGTTTTTTTTTTTGATTTTGTAATCTATAGGACACATATATAAAATGCCATAAAAAACATGCAAATCAATTTGAATTTTCAAGAATAAATATTTTGCTCGTTTTTCAATTCTAAAAATAAAATCACATTTCAATCAATCGACTAGAGGTGAGAAATTTGAATAAATGAATGCAAAATCGAGAGTCATTGTATCTTTTACTACATGATCGGCCCTGACCTTATAAATGGCCTGCCTGTTGTAAGCAGATATATATAT
>QYTT01085231.1:0-12914 GCA_006980735.1 Dasypogon diadema | reverse complement strand
GGTGCACTTTGGAAGAGTGGTTAGAGGCTGAGGCAAAGGAATCACCTTGGAGGAGACGGAGATAAAGATGTGGAGGATATAATAAGATAAGTACCTTCTTTTCTATTTATTTATTTTTATATTTCATTGGTGCTTCGTTAAATTTATGGTTCGTGCTACTTTGTCGGCTAACCTCACTTTTAGTTTTGTGAAAATCACGTTTAGTAGAAGTGAAATTATTAAGTAGTGAACTTTTCTTTAGTAATTTGGATAAGAATTTTCTTGCATTTACTGAATGAATTTGCTACTAGGTTATAGTTGCTGCAGTGTATGGAATAAAGTAAGATGTTGAATTGAAGCCCGGTGTTATTGAGACCCTTTTTTTATAAATTGGTGGTGAAACTTCCCCCTTTTCGAGTTCGTAGACCTCGTCAAAACTACGTGGCGCCCAACAGGGTGTGAAGGCCGACGGAAGCACCCAACCCTTCCTCCAATCTAGCCGGCGGAAAATTGCGCACTCGCTCGGGAGCGCGTAACACAATTAATTTATTGTAGTAGGAGTAACTTTTAGCTACAGTAATGCAATATTTCTCAATATTGTGTGAGGTTGTGGAAAAGCGATCAGTGCAAAGATTTCTAACGTGTTCAATAAATATTTTTGTTATTAAACTCACCGAATTTGACCATGAAATGTGCTGTGCCAAATTGTACAAATAATTCTTCTATTTAATGTTGGGAGTTAAGCTATAATTGGTTTAGACCAATTACCTTATACCCTAGACGTAGGGAAGAAAATAAAATAATGCGTCTGTAGTTAATTGCTTGCGGCTACTTATTCTTAGAAATTCGCAGCTGACCTTCAAATTCACAGGCAGTCTTACTATCCGCAACCTGTCAATGCACCCTTTATGGTGAATTAAAGCCATTTCGTGAGTATTCTGTTGACCTGTAGTAAACTCCGTCCGCCATATTGGACTCGCCATTTTGAATTTCCAAAATTTGGCTCCAGATTCGAAATCAGCGACCCATATAGACTCATTTTCATGATGATCGATAAACTCTTGAAGAAGTTAACATTTACGACCGCCATATTTGATCCGCCATGCTGCATTCTTAAGCATTATGGTTAAATTCGTAATCATCAGCCCCAAAAACCTATATATCCGTCATTTTGCCAACACATTCCAATGACGTTTAGAAAATCTTGTACACCATATTGGATCCGCCATTTTGAATTTAAGAAATCAGACTTTGGATTCACAATCAGCGACCTCGAAAACCTATATAAGAAACTAGGAAAAAGCCATAAGCAACACACTGAACAAAATATTGGGGGGGGGGCAATATGTGCAATGTACACAGGAATTTATTTCGTTTTTTACATATCTGCTATTCGCAATATTTCCTATTGATGTTTATCTATTTGATAAAATTAAAAATTCCGCAAAAGTCTCTCTCCCAAACTACCCACGTTTTACGCCGGTACTGTGTTCTCGAACACAAAAACTCCTTTTTCATCAGAAACAAAAGTAGACCATGCAAAGTCTACCCTTATCGGCGTTCCTGTTTGATATTATTTCCATGGTCTCGGTCCTAAGGGAATTTTTCCGCAGGGCATTATTACCGCTTTGTAAATTCTGTCGGTCCCAGTTTGAAAAAAGTAATGGACTGCTGTGTATACACAACTTTCATTTCGTGAATATTTGCATCAAAATGAAATATAGACCTTTAGCTGCAGATGGAATTCACTGGACATTCCAAAAATATGGTGTGCATGTGCAAGATAAAATTATTTGTGCACATATTTGGCATTTTCCACGGCAGCAGTTTTTTTTCTGCATGGGATTACATAACAGCAAACGTGGCTGAAATAAAGCATAAAATAACATTACGATAAAACTGAGCCAAATTTCTGGTGTGTCCTTACCGAGCAAACCGCACAGGTGTGATTCGAAAGCAGAGGATGCCTTACAAAATAAAATCCCTACTATGAGACCACTCCATGCATAACTATCCAGAACTTACTCCCGTTTCCCCTATTTAATAGAATTTATCCGGCTCAGTGCGCCCTCAGCGCTGAAAAAATTAAACCTTAAGCAGGAGTATAAACATCCGCTCAGAACGTGTATTAAATCACACAAAACCATTCCGTACCATTTATTAGATTGTTCGAAATTTACCTTGCGTCTCCACGTGTCGTAGATCAAACCATACCTAATGTGTATCTTTCGTTTGGGAAACAGTTTATTTGCATGACGCAGATGCGTGAGTTCATCATATTGAGTTAAAGGTTTGAACAGCCTTACAAATGTTAGCATCGCCTCGAACCCTACAACACTGACTGACTGAGTGACCCCACACTGTTTCCCAACAACAACGAAAAACATCAGTTGAGTGCTTATTATCGTTCAGTTGAATGCCAGGAGGAAGCCTGGAGGACCGGGAGCTGGGTTTATCAGTTCATGTGGAGCCAGATTCTTGTAATTAATTAAATGCCAGGATGTAATTTCCTGGAGTGATGAGAAAACATTTTTAAGCAAATCTCTTTCAGCATAAATCTTGTTTTGATTTAGAGCGCCCTTCGAGAGCAGCACGACCTTATTAGGTGCAGAGTCAAAATTTTAACAATGCTCTTAAGCGTGAGGCCTCGTTAGGGATGATCGATAGCCAGGCAACATACGTCAGAATTTATTTCAATTTTCGGGAACAACAGTCCCATGACTATCGTTTGCACATTGCGGCTGTTTTGGCAAAGATTGATTGGAAAGCTAACCCGGGTTCACAAATGAGAATCAGCTAAAATGACCCTTCGCCCAGAGGATGCTGAATTGGAGGAAAAAAGTGTACCAAGTCATCAATTTTTAATTTGACGCTTTCAATTATACGAAACGGAAATTTAATTTCAGTAAAAATTGCCGTGAAATGTTATTTCGTATTGAGTTAGTTCCAAGGAAGCGACCAAAAGGGGAAATGCAAATTTATCGAATTAAACGAAGGCACGAAGACTAGCGTCCCAGGCGAAGAACAAATTGGAAGCTTTTTGTTTGCAGCGACGGCAATTTGCACTTTCCATTTGTGCTGGAGAGGTAATGAGTTTTGTGTTGTCTCATGCAAATGTACTTATCCCCCACAGGGATTGATTAGCACCACGTGATGAAGGAGCGCAGACAGTGAGATAGTAATTAAGTTTAATAGCCTGAGGTGTACCAGGTCCCCAAAGCAGACAAATAAATGAAGTTGGGCTAGAGATTACTATTCAGCTTTTTTATTCTATTTTGAAAGGAGGTTATATTCCTTTGAAAGTAATAAAGAAATGCATTTGTCCTTCTTAAGTTTTCTCTGGGCAAGATAATCAAAAATTCCCAAAAGTATGCTACTGTAATCAGAGAAATGTTAGGGTATTGCAAAAATTCACAGTGAAATAATATGACGTAAAATAGTCCCGATGTTAAATTATCGACACAATCCTTTTAGAATAAGGCTCCAGAAATTTGCCGGTGCCCGATCGGGCTGCGGCGCACGTCTGCAGATTTTCTTCTCTGCTGGGTTGGGGTTAAATCCTGCACAGGGCATTTGTGAAGCCAATGGGTAATTTCATTCAACAAATTGTGGCTCACTTGCAACATTTGTCACGTTAATTTATCAATCTTCTTCCTGTCCAATACCTTTAAAAAAACTGCAATAAAATGCAATAAAACTTCCAACGTTATCACGAAAAGTGGTTCAAAATAATGGGAACACATCGTTAATTTATGTAAACGGTACAAAAGGAACTTCATTTCTTACCTGGGAATATCAAGGCAATCCTTTACTGTAGACTAACGTCAAACGTCTGTAACATAAAAAATAGATTACTGTTAATAATAATGTATATAATAACTACAAAGTAAAATGTAGAATTGAATGGGCCAAAACACAAAAACTCTTAAGGATCTTTTAGGATCTATTGATTTAAAAAGCGGAGATGACCATAGTTACCACTTTCTGCAATATCTAATTCTTGCGAAGTTCATAATGAAATGAAATGAAAACCTGCACTGATGTTCTGTGATACCCAAAAGAAGCCAACAAAATAATATGCGAAGGTAAATATTAAATGAATCTTTCTAATACTTCATAGTGACTCAATTATGAAACCGAAACTAGCGTCGATCTGCAATTCTATGAATTTGTGTAACCACATTACACTCCATCATTTTTCAACATTTGTCAGGTATACTTACACAGGTTACTTGTTTTTCTTGGAAATTCTTCCATTGTTAATAGTTCTCTTAGTTTAAACAATATCATGAAAAAGACACTGTGAAGACAAGCAACTCAGTTCTTTTAACATTACAGCGTCTTTTATTCGGTCCTGCAACTTGGGGTACGTTTTAAATCGATCGTTTAGTTCAATATTGAAACAAATAAAAATTAACTATTTCCAGATGGTCCAAAAAATGATTTTTTTTTTAAATAAGTTCAGTTCAGTACTGGAATAGATTCTGTATCCTGTTTTCATTAGCAAGGTAGCATTTTTCAAGTATCGATTTGGATAGAGAATATTGTACTCTACTGATTTCAATCCTTAACTTGAAAACGGATCTTTCGAACTTGTTCCAGTATTGAACTAGGCTAGACGATCGAAAGACCTTATTCTCTTTCATAAATTTTCAGTGATCGTGATACTCATTCCATGGTAAAGTAATTAATCCGAAACTGATGCTAATTTTTGTATGGTTAACCCTAAGTAGATGGTATTGCTTGTAGTTCTATACGAAGAAGACTATCTAAACAAAATGAGAAATATTCTAGATGAAAGATCTACATATAAACAAATAAGACAAGATACAAAAAAAATAATGATTTTTCTAAACATTTGAAGGCACATAAACACATGACAGGTTACGAAAAGATCAAATCCGCTAAGTATACTGTACAATGTCATAGAATGCATGGGCTGCCTAAAGTCTCCAAAAAAGCCCACTCAGACCAATAGTGTCGTCCATAAATTCTTCAGCTTACCATCTATCGAGATTTCTTAGCAACATTCCTCGTAATCTCAGAACAGAGTCTAAATTCAATGTGAGACATTCCACGGAGATCTTGAAAAAAATAAAAGATATAAACCTGATTGAAGAGGAATCAATGATTTCCTTCGATGAAATTTCACTGTTCAAAAACGTACCTATTTCTAATAGCAGAAAAGTGAAGAAAACTTAGTCAGTATACGACTATTCCAAAATCTTAGTTTCTAGAGATTCTTCGTTTCTCTTTCCTAAAATGGAAAATTATATAAACAACAGAACGGTCTACCAATGGGCAGGGCACTATCCCCAGTTTTAGCAGCCATTGTGCTAGAAAGACTTATAGTAAAAACTTTAGAAACACTACCTGCTAAACGAAAATTTCTGACAGAATATGTAAACAATTTGTTCTTGTTGTTGGCAAAAGAGAATATGGCGACTGGACGAGTTCAATACATTCCATGAGAAACTTAGGTTTGCAGTAGAAGAAGAACATAACAACACAATATATTATTTGGACGTCTTGATAATCCGAGTAGGAGGGAGATGGATTACTAGATGGTATAATAAGCCGACAGCATCCGGAAAACCAATAAATTACAAATCATGTCACCCAATAAACCAAAAACTCAACACGACAGCCAATTTTATCAGCAAACTCTTCAATCTCAGTGATCCCCGATTTCAGGAAGGAAGCAAGAAAATAATTTTCCCCAAACATGTGGCGGCATTTCAACAAAACAAAGTGCAATGATAACCCCGAAAACAAAAGAAATATGGGTCATAATAATGAAAATGAAACGAGGAATCAATAGTGAAACGAAAGTGTTTAAAAGTAGCGGTCGTGACCATAGTTTTTCGGTAAAACTACGGTTGTTGTGTAAGAAATACGAAGAAAACCGTTGTAAAACTGTTCGAAAAAATAAAGGACAGAATTCTAATTTACAACATACCTAACGTGATATATTAGATTATTTGTGGAGGAGAACCCCATTACAACATTACAACCTAAACTACGTCGGGACCAGGAGCTAGTTGTTAAAAAACTACATCGTAAACCACGAATCAGAAATCAAGGGTGGATATAGTAGTAAAACTGTACTGGCACGCCACTGTTTAGAACATAACCATAGACCTAAACTTGACGACATCAAAATTCTTGATAAAAAAAACATCCGAGAAAAGCGTTGTATTCCCAAAGCTCTACAAAAAGAACGACACAATGAAAAATAAAAAATAAAAATAGAAGTCATAAACAGGATATCCTCTTGTGGGAAATATGTTCATTATTTCTTTAGTGAAGTAATGAACATATGTGCACTAGAATACATTCCCACCACCAATGAATTTTAATACAGGGATGTCATTGGAAACTCATGAATCCCTCTTTGGTACATCATTCTTCATTGATGCGTTGAAGATAATTATTTGTAAAAGTAAGGTTAAATTAAAGTAATCAATTTTTCTTGTGATACTATTTTGTTCTTTTGTTCTAATAAGTATCCGGCAGCTTTCCCTAAGAATTCAGAAACAAACACAATACCTTCTGCATTAGCCTCCCATTAACATGTCTGTTACCTTACCCTTTGCATTACCATGTCATTGATGTTAGCAACTTCTATTATTTTTCCGTGAAATTACTCATTACCGTATTCATTAATACCTCGATTTCCTACTGGGATACTATTCACTGATGGAATACTACAGAACGAGAAGAATGTGACTAACTGGGATCACAGAGGTCTGCCGACCTCTCCGTTAGCACGGTACCCCCATGGAGATCACACTTCTCAGCAGATTGTGTTTTGGTATTTTCTTTAACACGGACATCAGTTCCAGGGTGGTAGGTATCTACGAGCTCCCTTACAGGAAAGGCCTTACTTTTTGGGTGAAAGGTAAGGCGCTTTGTAAGGTGTAGCACAAAATCACTATAAAGGTATTCTATTTTCAATTGCAAAGAACTCTCTAGAGTGTGTTTCAAGTCATTAATACTGTTAGTAATTACATATCTATAAGAGTTCATATTATAAGGATGTTTCGCTTTGTGTTTAACACAAAAACTCTAATTTGGTGATCTCAGTAGTTCATCTCTTGTTCTCGACCCGATTGAATACTTGCAACTGTGTTAGAGTGCATTTTCATGGTAAAAGGTTGCACCCTTTACTATTTTGGTAGGTTTTGCACTCGTCGTTTTTAGGACTAAGGGTGATATTGGGTAATAAAGAAATTGTCAATGTGAGTTGGTAATTTTAATTTGAGAACTTCGCCTATAGCCCCAAAAAGCAATCAAGGTAGGAAATATCGTAATATTTTAAGTTGCAGTTATTCAAAAGTTAAATGAAGAGGAATATAAAATATATTCTCACTACATTCAGAATAAATTTTAGGAAATAACATACTGTTCTTGTAATTTGTTTTGAACTTTTAGTTTAACACTAATACCGTGATATATCTGCGATGATATCATGATAGGCAATCAGTGATACTTTTTTTAATCTCTCTGACATTTAAAAAAAAAAATCACAATCAAGTGCTGGTCACCGACATAAAGAAATGGACCGCGCGTCGTAATGCTATACTTAGTAGCAAAATGGGATCACTTTTCTCAGGACGTCTCTTTCCGTCTAAGGATGATTCCAGTGGCACTTCATCGGTGTCAGCTGCATTGCAAGCCATTAAAATGGAAAAGTTAGAAGTAGTTGCCTCTCGTTTCGTCTAAGAATGATTTGATAAGAAGAAGACCAGTAAAAGTGTGCCCATGTCAGACAGGGCATTGCGCGGTCCAGGAGTTTTATATGTCTATGAAACTGGTACAATAATAAAATCTTTATTTCAAAATTAAACAAAAGAAATTGGAAGTACTATCACAGTCGACACAATCCTCACTCTGTATCATATAAAGAAAAATCCGCATTATCATTGTTTTGGAAAAATTTATCCTTTGATGTATGATTAAATATTCACCACATTCAACATAGAACGCCATCCGAATTTATTTTTGATGGTGATGCTAATCTGGAGCCTTTTCTGATGTTTTTGTTCGGGAAGAGAGATTAATAATTTAGTTTTTGGATTACAACATTCTATTTTTAGAGATTTTTAAAGTTTCCGTAGACAACGAAATATATATATATAAATATTTGAAAACTTGCTGAAGATTTATTTGAGTTTTCAAAAACATCGTGATTAGTGTAAACAAGCGAAGGCGTTAAAATATTACTTGGTACGAAATTTCAGAATCAAAAATGTTCTCCGCTTTTCCTAATTCTACTTATCATAATTTCAGGCTTTAATACGATTTGATATACCGTCGTGAATAGTGGGCAGAAGTCCATCCCAGTAAAGGTGTCTGTAGAGTTATTCCTTTGTAAGTGTTCCAGCTGTTACATGCGTGTTTTAATAATTTATACATACTACATCCAGTGGTTAATGGAGTATATGTATATGATTGCGAGCCATTGCAAAACCATATCTGATTTTCGCGTGCAAATCTAATAACTTCCATGATAATATGAGAAACGTGAAAATCCATCAGTAGTAGCACTGATCTACGTGGAGGTATATTTTTCTCGTAAATATAATTCCGAAGTAATCCAACTTTTTACACTCATACGATTGAGCGTTCTGGAGCATCTCTACCCAAAGAATCGATTAATCTGGCACCTTTACAGACAATCATCGCAGGTAGGGCTATTTCATCTGCACTAACGCAACTCACGAAAGTGTGTGTGTGTTTTTTTCCTATCATTGTTAATACTATTGAAGGTTTAACAATATACTTACCTGAGAAATGTACCATGAATTAAGCCTCACCTGAACATTATCAAAGATTCGGATGTTTCAAGCTCCATTTTCGGATAACAATTTTCCACGTCCATGCGCCCCATGCACTTGGGTGGACCGAAAATATCTCTTAATGTATCTCGTATCTATAGGCAAAAATCCAGTCGACTTGAATCAACGAAGTGTATTACTACTTCGCGTGAACCACTGACATGGAAAGCTTTTTATTTGGAATGAAGTTGATTTGCTTGGAGTAAACTTTGCTAATTTTAAATCAAGTTATAGTCGTTTAGAGCGCTTCGGGACATGACATTTCATGATATGTTGCTTTTCAATTTACATAAATTAACGAGGGAACATGAATTGTGGGTAATTTAATTAGCTTTGGTCAAAAAATGCGATTTGCCCAAGCTGAAATCTTCCAAATATTTGAAATCCGAGCATAGCATACTTTCATGTATTTGATAATCTAATCCCTGACTGTTTTTTATTTCTTTATTTTTCTGCAATAAATTCCTAACAAAATTATACGAAAAGTCATAGCCTTCATTATCGAATACATCAATCGCCAACCTTTTTGAATAATCCGACCTACGACGACCTATGCCAGTCGTCTCTCCAAGTAAAATACATCTTAGGAAGAGATAACCCTTTTAGGCACTTTCTAAAATTACCAGAGAAATTTGATTTTATTATTCTTTCCACTTGTATACCTCTTCGTATAAAATTCTTGCAGCTTCTACAAAGTTCCTTTTATTTCTTCTGTTTTGTGTCGTATAATCCTTCCATTTGAATTTCAATATGCGATTTTCAAAGCTGCCGGAAAGTTCATTCAACTCAAGTCTATTTCACCCAGTCTACAAAATATATTTTGTTTCCTCCTTCCCAGTATCCTTACCGCACTGGAATGCTCATTCCTGCAAATTTAAAGTGGGAGTAATAAATCTTATTTTGCCAGGACGTCAGAAGTCTTTTAATACGATTCAAACTTTTGTTTTCTGTAGTTATATGATGCAAGATTTATGTATAGAAAACTTGAAACGGATAAACTTGAGTAGCTTTGAACAAAATCTGAGAAACTTTCACCCACTCTGGGTTTGTGAACGTCCTACCTTATAAACTGAAACTGGTGAAGAGTTCCATACTTCAACTACTATTGTTTTCTTTTCACAAACACACTGGAAGGGATTGCTCCAAGAAACAATTTGTTTGTTTTCCGAGAATTGATTCATAATTTAAAGAAAATATCTTACTTGTTTTGTGATAGGTGCTCACTTAACCTGCACCTGTGTGATGGCTTGTCGTTTTGAGCACAATATAAAACAAAATGAGTTGAGCGAGAAACTTCTGGGGCTTTGCAGATAAGCTTCAGAGAAGTAAATAGATATGCAAGTTATGCAGGTTATTTGTTTGGCCCTTAGTCACTCAACACAAAAGTAAGAAATTCTTATGGAGAAAAAGATATAGAAGATGATACATACTGACGATAATCAAAGTAGCTGTGGTAGCTCCAAGTAGTTGTAGGGATTATAGACCAATCAGCTTGCTGTTTCTTGCCAAACCTCTTGAGAAAACCAAGACGAAACAAGTGTCTGAGCACATAAATCATATGTGCTTGCTAAGTCCTTGGCAATTCGGGTTTCGACTGCGAGACGGCTTTGTTGAAAATAACTAATGATGCGAAAATTGCCAAAAATTGCTAAGAACGTCAGTCCTGTTAGACTGTTAAACTTTACGAAGGCTTTTGATAGCATACTTCTTCGAAAACTAGCTTCTTTGAACTCTTCTTCGTTAAAAATGCTGAGTGGCTTTCTAACTGGCTGCTTGCAGCAAGTAAAAGTAGAGGAGTGCTTATACTCCAAGCTACCGTTATCTAGAGGGGTCCCTCAAGGATCTATATTAGGTCCACTACTTTTCATTAATGATTTACCAGTTGTAATGAAAAGCTGCTTCATACAAATGTATGCAGATAATGTCCAAATCTACCTAGATTGTCCCATTGGCCTCATTGATGACTGTGTTATTAGGTTCAATGAAAACTTTCATAGTTTCTTACAATGTTTATGACCACAAACATTTCTCTAAGGGCAGCAGAGCAGTCCAAGGTATTTTTTGATTCTCCTCCTCTACATCTGTTAATGATGATGATGTTGTGGGATATCTCTGCGCAAAGTGTAATGCTGATTTCTCTATACCAATCTATTGTGAACTAATTAATTCCCGTTGTTCAGACAGATTGATTTCCTCTTTTAAACTGATTTCGGCTATGATTAAATTAATTTTGCTCCTTAATTTTTGGCCAGAGAATATTGTTGCATATGAATTTTTACCTCGCAAAAAAACTCTTCATAAAGGCCGCTCTAAAAGAGGAGTTTTAAAGATTGTTGAATCGAACAAAAACAATCTAGGAACGCTTTCCCTTCACTATCAGAATGTAAGGGGAATAAGAACTAAAGCAAACAACATCTTACAATCCTCCCTTACGAGCTGCTTTGATGTCATTGCTTTCACCGAAACTTGGCTGCATCACAACTTTCATGTTGCAGAGATTTTTTACCAGTCCTATCAAATTTTTCTTAGGGATAGATATGTCAACTCCCAAGCTCAAGAAGGTCGTGTCTTTTAAATCTTCCCACCTTTTCAAGTGAATTTAAATCGCTTTTGATTGCAGTTCAGGTCCTTATGGTAATGCCTCCCGCAGTAATTAGATCATGCTCTACTGCTTTGGTAGTCCCTTTATACTTTTTTATAACTCTCTCAATACTGGATGCTTTCCAAACCGGTGGAAAAACTTCTGCATTATACAGATATCTTTTCAATGCAAAAAAGTATTTTTTCAACTAATCAACATGATTTTGTATCTGGTAGATCTACCACCACAAACTTACTGTTTTACACAGATTTCAGTAAAGCATTTGATAAATGAGATTTGATCATATTCGGTTATTATATTGAAATTGCGCAAACTTGGATTTCCAGTTATATTCTTAAAGTGGATTTATTCCTACTTATCTGATAGATTCTATCAAGTGCTCTTCCGCGGTGTCTGCTCAAGAATCATAAAAGCTACTTACGGGGTGCCAAAAGGTAGTCATCTTGTCCCTCTTTTTTTTCTATCCACATCTTTTAAATAATTCTAAAGTTTTAATCTGCGCTGACGATATGAAAATTTTTTCTCTTATTAGTGACACCAGTGACTGCGCCCAGAAGGTGCACTTCTTAGCGCAGAGCCAAGAAAAATTTACCTACCTCTGCATTAAGCGTTCACACATTTGAAGGAAATGTGTTAAAATTAGGCTCCCCGACAAGAATCCAAACAAATAATTGTTAGTCTGCTAACAAACAAATAGGAAAAATTAAAAAGAATAGCTAATAATGTTAGTGGGCAAGCAATTGATAACAGGACGAAACCAACAAAGAAGCAAAGACAACAAAGCGCGCAATGTTGACACTAGTCAAAGGGTCACAAAACCATACGAAGACGGCCCTTAAGCACATTCTTACTCACATTGAGATCAAAGTGCTCAGCAATACGGTTAAGCGCCATGCACATGCGGTTAATAGGCTCATGCTTACCGTAGTTAATTCTAGAAGGATTAATATGCAATCGCCTCAAGTTGCGACTGTTAGCCCTAAAGGATACCCTGTCCCGAAGCTCTGCGGAGTCGATATTAGCGTTCAAGACCTGGTGAATAAAAACTATATCGGCAACATTACGACGCTGCTCCAGCGAAATCATGCCAATAAGATTAAGTCGCTCGCGATAAGGTGGTAGAATTACAGGATTGTCCCAAGGCAAATCTCTAAGCGCAAATCTAACGAATCTGCTTTCAACAGACTCGATACGGTTGACGTGCACAGCGTAGAAATGATTCCATACTTGAGGTGCATAATCAAGCAGTGGTCTCACAAATGAGCAGTACAACGTCAGAGAAACCTGACGGCATGGGCGTATCCAGGGGGGGCAAGGGAGGGCAGCTGCCCCCCCTTTTCCAAAGTGCAAAAAATAAAACAGAAAAAAATATAAACAATAAATTTCTAAAAAATGTATTAACAGGTTGATTGTTGGTATTTCAACACTTTAGAAGAAACTGATTACAAAATAGAGACACTCGCATCATCTGTGAGTAGTCATAAGAACCACAA
>QYTT01085230.1:20769-33147 GCA_006980735.1 Dasypogon diadema | reverse complement strand
TATCACAATCTTCATCGAATGAGGTAAAAAATTAAGATATGGATGAAGCTTGAACCTTTAAAAATGATCATTCTTAGTGACACACGGGCATATTTATGATAATTGAGCAATGAATTATAATTCTTCACGGCCGTGTGTCTCTGGTATAAGGTAGTTTTTGTTTCCCGACTTCACCCTCTACATCGACTATCGATGTTTAAAATGGGTTCATTCCTGATAGATTCTATCAGGTGTTTTTCCGCGGTTTTAGATCAGTATATAGAAAGGCCACATCCAGGACACCTTAAATAAATCATCTTGATCAAATTTCTTTCTATTAGCGATGTTACATATTCCCGAATTCTAAATCTATGCAGGCTTTATGAAGATCTTTTATTAATGATATTAGAGACTGTGCGTGAATTCATCCCTACTTGTTTAAGCAATCCTGTCTGATGCTTTTCCGCGAATTTAATCTATGCTGATGATATGAAGATTTTGTCCTTCATTAGTAATATCAGGGCTTTGAATATATTTCATTCAAACAAAGACTTAGAGCTCAATATAAATAAATGCGAGTACATGTCGTATTTTAGCAAGCACAATGCTACTGTGTTTGAGTAGGCATTTTCCACAAACATTAAATGTTGGTCGAATAATTTTTTCAACTCTCAAGCCACCTAAACATTATATAATTAGTTCATAAGACCAGTACTGGAGTACGCATTTGAGGTCTTGAATCCTTTCTCCAATTTCTACAGTGGCCGTACAGAATCTGTTCAGCACATCTTCATCAGATTTGCGCTCAAAGACTTGCTTTGAAATAAGTTAATGATCCTTCCACCTTATCACGTATGGCTCAGAATTGAACCTAGGTTGCACCAGGGTTGAATTACATGTAAAAGCAGGTTGAAATGAAATTAGGTTGACTCGATTCGATTACACTCTGCTCGCTGTTGAGTGGCAAGATGAGTAGTCGTGTTGAGTTGAAATTTGAATTGTTCTTTGGTAGGTCATTTTTAGCTTTGAAAACTTTTGAATTATTTATATTTTAATAGGTATTCAGAAATTCAAATTTTTTTTTTATAAAAAACATTCAATTTTGAGCTTTTAATAGCTGTGATAATCCTGCTTGAAATTAAGTTCAACTCGATTTTTCAACGTATCCCCAAATACGCAGATTGAAATTTCAACTCAATGTCAGCCAGATCTTTCAACCCTGTATGATTACGTGAAATAGTTTTGGTGCATTCGCTCTTAAGTTTTAATATTTACTCTCCAGAACTTTTGAGTAAAATATCTTAACACGTTCGCTACCACGTGTTCCGTTTTCGGTACACATCTCCCGATAATTTGAATTTTCCAGAGATCTTCAAGATAGTCTGCGTAGAGTTACCACTCTTTTAATTACCCTGCGTTATGACATGACATGAAGTGTTTTAATTTTGTTGGAATAATGATTGGGAAAGTTTACTCCGATCTTCGGAGGTTGTGGTTATGGGTAGGTATATTATCAGTTGAGGTTCGGAAACTAATCAAAACCTTGCTGTTAATGTTTTTTTTACATTTGGCCGTGTGATATCTTCCAGATCTTGCCCGCGTAGAGTGGAGGTCGCATTCAACGAGTCCATCCGGTTTATTTTTGACTTGCAAAGATTTGACCATGAAGACCTTGGTTGCTCTATGATTTCATATCTGAAGCAGAGGGTATTAATTTCGTTTTATAAATTGTTAAATACATATGTCAACTGTAATATTATATAGTTCTCAACTGCAACAAATAGTTCGCCGATTTTACAAATGAATAATGGAGAATTCTTACCCTGTTTAAGTCGCTGGTTTATGGAATGAACTTCCTACCAATATCCAAAGGGTTGTCTCTGTTCTTTTAACATTAGAATTATACCGATTTTTCTTTTCTTTTATTTACTTTTTGTATAATATTCCTTTGTTATCTCCTCACTTTTATACCCTATATGATAGCTGGGGTATATTAGTTTTGATCCAACTTTTGTAACGCATAGAACCAATAATGCTAGAGCAGAATGAATTATATACATATGCTCAGAATGTAAAAGCAAATCGATTAAAGCATGTCCGTCTGTCCGTCCGTCTGTCCGTTCGTCCGTCCGTCGGTCCGTCCGTCTGTTCGTTCGTCCGTCCGTCCGTATGTGTAAACTATAACTCAAGAACGAATTGAGCTAGAAGGCTGAAGTTTGGTATATATTACTTCCAGAAAATTTTCTGATCTGAGTTTGGAAATGGGACGGATCCCCCCACTTCTTCAATAAGCCGCCATATTGAATTTTTGGATTATTGGGCACAATTCAAATAAGGAACAACGTATATCTCTAAAATTTAGTAAGGAGCAGTTTTATGAGACGCTTGACCAATAAATAAATGAAAATAGCTCATATTCCCCCACTCCTTGGTCAGGCCGCCATATTGGATTTTTGGATTATTGGACATAATTCCAAGGGCAAGCAACCTATCACTTTGAAATTTTGCATAGATGTGTTTTATGGGACTCCAAGTCGGAAAAACGAAAAAGGCCCTTGGTAGCCGGCATATTGAATTTTTGGATTTGGAATCAGACTAAGGCTGATTACATATTTTATGTTTTTCTTCTTTCTTTTGTCAGCTAGTAATAAAGTCTCATTTTATCAACCTGTTTAAATTTAAAAGTTAAAGAATGTGAATAGCGAGATTTTTTCTTATTTTATTTTGTAGTTTTTAGGTTAGCTCCATTATATAAGGATGATAAAAATTACAGGAGAGTAGAAAGGTGGAGGTTTCAAAATTTTTTTTCTAGGAAATTTATATGAATTTAAAAAATATGTAGAAATTTTTGAAAAAAAGCAATTAATCAATGTTTCAAGTGGCAAGAATATTTTTATAGATTAGTTAAAAAGTTAAAAGGCCTGAAAGGCATGCAAATTGTTAAAATATACAAACACAACATAATACGCTGTGGGCTGTAAAGTGAATAAATTCATTTTGAACGTAGGTAGATAATATCAGGAAGATAAAGTAAGGAAACAGACAAGTTTATGGCTGCCAAAGCTCGTGTGAGGGATATTTAAATAAATTAACTTTGTTCACTGTAGTATCTTTCCACATCCGACTGATTGATGTTATGACTGATAAGCAACAAGAAAATGTTTTCTCCAATTTTATTTAACTTAAAATATAATATTGTTGTGGACTTTGTATCGAAATTGAACTCAACTCAACCTGCAATAAATAATCTCTTTTCATTTGTTTATATCGATCATTATATATATATCCAAGTCAAGAGCCAATATATGTGGGATAAAATAATTTGTCATCACTCAACATAGATAAATCGGTTACACATAGCACTTTAAAATTCGTCCAATAAACTGTGATGACCTTTTTTTTATTGTTACTCTGCAGTAGCATGTTTTCTTTAAGTACATCCTCGGAGAGGTCAGGAATAGAATGACAAGGAAAATTCAAGAAGTTTCAAAAGCTTTAGTAGTAAATTTAACAAAAGCGCGTTTAAGTGTTTGCAAAATGAAAGAATTATTCTGATAGTAAGGCGGTAATGACTGTCCCAAAATAGAATCCCCTTAAATATTTTTGAATCAGACGAGGTAGTGAAAATATAGCTCCTGTTCTAGTGAGCAAAAAACATAAGAGCAAGCAGGACAGTACTGTTGAAATAATTGAGTGTATATCGTCAATTAAGCGAAGTAGGTAGGAGATCATATATACGATAGCAGTGGCATTTTTCTGGTATCACTTTCAGCGTATTTTGATATTATCACCTGCCAACATTCACAAGTAGTGGGAGCTTTCGAAAGGAAGGCTGAGCTAAAAATAGTCAAAGCGGATATAAGCTTTTAAATTGTCTATTAATGCATTTCCTTCTTCAATTACCCAACTGAATTTGTAACTCTGTGGCTACTTTTAAAATGCTTCTGAGGTGATGAAATGAAATCCTATTAAATCGTAAAGTTACATCTGTTTCGTAAATGAATTATTTATTTCGATCTAATTTGAAAATTTACGGAAATTTCAGTTTTAGCTGAATATGAAGTCGTGACTTTATTTTCAAAAATTCCAATAAACTAGATCATCCTGTTTATTTCATGGACTAACTGCAAATTAAACCTATAATCATGCAATATATAATTTAAACCACAATTTGAGGAGAAAATGTTTAATAAATTTAAAATGGGAATCGTTAAAATAACTTGTGTGTATGATTTCAAAAATATTTGTGTATTTATAGTATTTGTGTACATATAGATATTATGATGATTACGATGAATCATTAGAAATATTTATGATATAGAGGATTTGGATTGAAGCCATAATGTACGATATCTGATGTAAAGAGATAGCTTCCTATTGTTCTGTTTAACCTTTTGAGTGTCAGCTTAGATTCGTATTATGTATATATTAAATAATCTTTACAACCTGTTTTCCAAAGTACGCGACAAAAGAACTAGAATATTTTTGGTTATGTCCAGAGAAGTAAATCAAATCAAAGAATAAAAGTTTTGCATATTTTCTCCTCATATATGATTTTCGATTTTAGGAAAGAGAAAGTGTGATACTTTAGCAATCTTTACAAAATGACAGGAATATATTTCTTCTGATATTTTACACAAACGAATTCCATGTGATGAACAAGAAGGACAACAATACTCTCCAACACACAAAGCGTGGGAAAAGGAAAAAGTTTACCAAAGTCATTTTACAAAAAATTAGGGAAGAAAAGCCTATAAAGGTTATGGTTATGATATCCTGAAATATATTATAATATCTGATATAGAGGGGTACCTTGTGTATTTGTGAAGACAATTTCTAAGGGGGTTTCTTTCGGCTACAGATTGATATGATTAAAAAACCCAAACTTTGGAAAAATCCGAAATTTCAAGCACGGAAAGGAATTACATCAAAAGATTTATTCTACAGTCTCTACATATCTACAGAACTGGTAATGCCATTAATAAAAAGACTGACATCGAAAACGTTAACACGGTGTATCAGTACTCTATTGTTACGCTGCTTACATTAATAATACTGTTCGGGTCATACGTTCGTGATGGCCTCAGATCTTTATCCTTGATATAATTATCAACTGAAACTAAAATAAAAAACCATATTATAAAAATCAGAAGACAAATTAAACTTATCTAACCTTTTTCTTCCTACATTTACCATTGAGATTTCCTGAAATGACGAAAATAAAAACAACAAAGAGTACTATCTTTTAATTTTAATATAACTCAATTTACCTGATGTTTGTTACAAGTGAATATTCTACATGTTGATAATTAAAGGATTCGATGAATCCATCTGAGATATCTTATAATAAAACTGTAAAACATCGATCCAGTTTATACTCAGACTAGTATTAAGCAAAGGTCTTTATTTAGTCTTCACAGAAATCCTTAACGTTTCGGCACACTAATTCTAATATTCTACATATTCCAACAGCAGACAAGCATCTTTTTTGACAGCATGAAAATCAAAATGGCAGATCTTTATGGAAGCAGGAAGTTAAAATTCAATCAAGAGGGTACTTAATAAGTAACAAATTTATTTAAATTATGTATAGAGTAATTTTAGTTACTTGTTAAAAATAACATGATTTACTATAAAGATCTAGAATCATGATAGCATTGATTTTTTTCAAAATCAATCTAGTAAACGATGTAAGGAGATATGAGTAGGAGGTATAAAAGCCAATTTTTTCATTCATCGACATTCTTAGACGTCGTCTATTTGGGAAACGACCAAACGAAAAACTTATTCTGGATCGTTAACCAGAATATCTAACTTTGGGTAACATATCATACTAATTCTGGGTCTTTGACCAAAATATTTTATCTGATTTGATAGAGTATTACATAATATCATACCACAATACTCTGGGCACCGACCGAATAAAAAAATAAACCAATGCTGGGTCTTCGACCAGAATATTTAACCAACTTTGGGTATACGATCAAAGTATCATACCATATAAACTACTCTATTCCAGGCAACAGCTGAATAGAGGTTTTTACACTCTGCGACCTCGACCAGAACGAAAGTTCAATACTTTAATTTATCTCGAGTCTTCGATCGAGATAACATAACAGTCTATTCTGGGCACCGGCTGGAAAGAAAAATCATATCACATTCTATTCCGGACACCGACCGGATAGGAACATCATACTACTCTATTCCGGGCATCGACTGGATAGAGGATTTTACACTCTGGGTCCTTGACCAGAATAAATCTCATTATACATTAATTTTATCTCGAGTACTGGGTCACGACCATTTGCATTCATGTCATTCTTGATGTCTTGTTTGCATATTTGATTTTTTTGTCTTCTTATTTGTAAATTGTTAACGTATATTCGGAATCTTGTATTTCCTTGAGGTTCACACAATTTGATGTTCGTTTATTCGACTTTACATTTCTTATTGTTCTATAATCTAGATTAAGATCAGAATTTAATAAATTCGTCCAAATAAGTTGAAACATTGTTTTGGTACCTTAATCCCTGTTTTATTTTAGTAAACCCTTGTCCCCTTATTTTCAGCGTTCTGTTACGAACAGAACAAATACGGTTTTTCTTTTAACTTCATAGATTGATCCGGTCTTTTTTCTGTGTAACATTCAGTTGTTTTTTTATGTAAACTAGGAGATCCCTGTGCAATTGCACAAATTGAAGGTATATGTATGACATAACGTTTTTATATGTTCCCGCAATTTGCACCTTAAATTTCAATGCGCGTTTTTTCAGAGGTGTCCCCTGTAAGCCTAATCCTAATCTTCCCATGCAAGCAAGCAGTAAAAAAACACCTGCAAAATATTTTACCATGCAGAATAATGAAAAAAAGTTCCAACAAATCCATGTATTGCATACTTATCGATGGCAAATACCGAACTTAACACCAAAGTTACCCAGGAACGCAACCCCAAAGTAATGAGCACAACCCCGAACTGATGCGGATCAGTGTTTCCATTATAAACTTTCCAGAAAAGCTTGATGAAACTCCATATAAAAAAAGTGGCTGAAATACGGAACAGGGAGCTTTCTTTATATAATTAATATATAGATTAGTTCTCTGTCGATGCACACAAATTTGCTAATAAATTTTGTAAGAATAAGAGAGTAAGTAAACATCAAACATAACCTCTTTCACATTGATGCTTTAACAAATTGTATTTGGTCTGAGGCCTCTGAAAATGGTGGTGTTTCAATCATATCAACGTGTAGCCGAAAGAAACTCTCTTAGAAGTTGTCTGAAATATAATAGTAACAAAGAAAGTACATACTCAAATATTAACAGTAGAAATTCAGGAATGCATTAACACTTATGTCGAGTTCGATTGAGAAACCTAGGTCGGAACTGGAATCAGAGGTTCCAACCCCGTTCAATCGAATGAAACAGAATCCAAAGCCAGTTGTGTGTGTAAATTATTTTACAATCAGCTGATCACGTTTATATTATGTTTTATTCTTTGAGAAAGTTTTGTTGGATAAAGACGTGGATTGTTAAAAAAACATGTTTCCATGTTAGCGAAAGCGGAGACTTAAGCGAATATGAAGTAATTAAGGATGAAAGGGGAAATGTGATTAATGCAAAAAACATACTGACATTGACATCTACCTTTTTTGTGTGCGTGCAAACTGAGAAACTAAAAAATTCGAACCTAACGACTTTAGAGTTGGAACTCGTTAGGAATTCTCGTTGGTGATTTCTCTAGCTCGTATTCTCTAGCTATTTATCTAGCTCTAGATAAATATGATACCATGAACCAAGGTAAGGCTACAAAACCGATACTTTTCTTGTATTTTTTTCAACCACTTGTATAAATCTGAAGGTTGCATATATAGCCAGTTTTACTTTTGCTAATCCTCCTGACTAAAATTCCATATTTTGTAAGTTTTCACACACATGGAATGGTAAAAAAGAAAGAGGAAAATCAACCACTTTTTTTCCTCCTCCTTATTATAGGTCCTAAATTTTAGACGTCCTCTCCAGGGTATATAAATTGATTGAAATTTTGGTAGTAAATAAGCCAAAAGTGGTTTCAGTTTTGAAATCCTGTTGGCAAAAAGAAATGTTATTATTTGCTCGAACCGCCTTCTCGTCATAATCTTTGCAAAGGTGGGAGTTTCTAGAAACTAGTCGGTTGATCAATATTCTTTCTAGTGTGGCTTTCGTGTTTGTCTCATTAAAATTATGATTCCCAGAAACTTTCTCATGTTATTACTGGTAATGTCGGTTCATTTCAAGAAGTTATCATAAGTTTTATAAGATTTTTTAGCCTGTTGATGATACAGGTTTGTTTGGGAAGCAAGCAAGTTGAAAAAGTCGTTACGGAAAATTAATTTCGTAACTTCACTAACACTTTGTGGGCTATTTCATTCAAGAGTTACACCAGACACATTTGTAAAGTTTTCTAATTTTCTCAAAATGTTGGTTCCAATCTACTCTTCTGGGGAAAAAACGAATTTTCTCTAGCATCATAACCGTCATCTTCACTTTCGGAGTCACTTTCCATCACAAAGGTTTTCTGTCGTTTTGTTGGTCTGATATTTATATCTTCTGAATCAGAACTATATTCTGAAAAACTATCATTTTCTGAATCACTAGCGCAGACGACGCTTCGACAGTTAAAAGAATTATCCTCACAAAATTCAGTGGTAAATTGTTCTTCATTAAAAAATTCACGATGTGCCATTTTTAAATTATAACGGTAATGAACAATACTTCGTAAATGAAAAAATTTCAGATGACTTGAACTTATTACATCCACACTGAGAGTTTGTTTCTCAATAATATATTTGCCGTTAGAATAAAAAATATAACACAAACAAACGATAACAACAATTAAAATGTATATAATGCCTAGTGAATTGGACTCGAAAGACGTCACAGAGAGGGTATTTCATCAGCTCTTACTAAAAATTGCATATCTTCTCCTATAAACTCATTAAAATGTTATTTTCAACCTCTTTCTGGAATCAGGTACATTTTTGGAGTCCTGGAGAACGACAATTATAAAATCTACTTTCAAGAGTAGTGCTAAACATGTGGTAAATAATTGCAAAGCTCTTGCCACTCTGAATGTGATCCCTAAGATATTAGATAGTATTGTTGCAACATCAGCAGTACCTCAGGAAAGCCATTCTGGTCCTTTACTATTTCTGTTTTTTATTAATGTCGTAGCTAATTGCTTTTTTAATTCGAGCTATCCACTTTACGTGTATGATTTAAAATTGTCTGTAGAAATTCAATCTGAAAGTTCTTCTTTACTCCTACAAAATGATCTTGATGGATTATCTCAGTGGTGTGATCGTAATGCTATTTTATTAAATATTTCCAGCTGTAGTGTAATGCCTTTTTACAGATGTCGTAACCCAATTATTTTCCCATAGCTGTGTTCTTTTGGCCAACGGAGTTATGAAAGCTCAAAAGGAAGATTGGAATCTATGGAGTATAGAATTAGTTCTTCTTTTTCTGTTTTTCTTTTTTTATGCAAACCCGAGAGAAGTAAAGCCCGTTATTAACTTGAAATTTATCTTGATGTCAGTTTTGCCCACATTTATGTTTATTTTAATTGCTATGATGAGCAAAAGGTCTCAGATTCGACAATAATTGTTCCTTTCTTAGCCACATTTATTATGTGATACCTAATAAACGCTTTCAATCTATTGAGCTCAGGTCATTATTATGTATTAGTAATGAATTTATTTAGAGACTCAATCATTTTGAAAATCTTTTATATGTCGATGGTTAGACCAATTTTAGAGTATGAATCTGTCGCATGTTGCCCTTATTACCAAGTCCACATTGACAGACTGGAATCTGTGCAAAAATCATTCACAAGGTTATTATGTTATAGACTTAAATATTGGTATAGTACTTTACCAACGTATGAAATGCGTCGCCTATTGTTGTATTGTCAAAAACTAAGCTTCACGCGTGATACCCTGGAAGAATTATTTGTCAAAGAGCTTTTATGCTATAATATAATACATGAATAATGAAAAATTGCAAAGCTTTTGATGACTCATGGTGACATGAATGCCGGGTATAGGATATAGCAAACTTAATGGCAGTAACGGCACAGCACCGGGATGTGTGATCCATGCTGCGCGGGCAGTGGAGTCTATGTTGGCAATTTATCAATGATAATATTCACAGAGCGCTGTTCCCCGGCTTCGTCTCAACAATGAAATGTGATAAAACAAAGAGCAGGTTCAACATTTACTTTAACACAGTTAAGTTTCGTTGCAAACGAACCAGCTGTTTTCGCAGTAACCTTTTTCAAACCAATAGACAGACAGACGAAACTCCTGAGAATTGTGCATCATCTCGAAATATATATATATATATAATTTCTATATAATGAAAAATAAATGGATGTACTAAATGATTGGGTATCCCAGTTAAAGTGATCGAGCGGGCAATTCCGGTGATAGGTCTCCAAAAATTGATGGTAAGGGAGAAAACCATACGTGAGGATGATTGTACAGTTTAAATTATATATGGTTTTTGTACGAGTCTGATTCCATATCATAGGAGATACTAGTGGCTTTTATGTGAGTGCTTACTCACTCCCCCACTCCTCTTCGTTTAGAAGGTACGAATTTTTAAAATCCAAAATTTGGGATTTTTATTCTTTTCCCAAATAAATACCCTAATTTCTCAAAAAAGGCTGTAATTAATATGTATTTTGTTTGTTGTTTTTGAGATAATCCCTCTCGAGTTCAACCATATTTTGCACCCTTTCTATGAACAACTAAAACGAAAATTCCCCAAAACAATAACAAGGGAGTAGATTTATATCGATTCGGTATGGCTACGTATCAGGATGGTGTTCTTCTGGAAATTTCACTATTTCCAAGAAAACAAGTAAGATGGAAAGGTTTTCGGGGGGGAACCCTTCTTTCAGTAGGTACTTGAAGAAGTATTATTAATTTTTGAAAATAAAATATTTCACCAAGCCAAATCGCCGGTACTTATGGTACGAGATTGTTACTGGTATTGCTGTCACTGTGAACGCATTCAAACGACTTAATGGAGCACATATTACTTGGCCTATACTTCTTTTATTATATTTTTCGTCCGTGGGTACTTTGATTTCCAAGTTATTTCTGTAGATTGTAACTCGTGCGTGTTCTTCCCTGAATAAATTAAATTTAGTTGTTAGGCATTGGCTAAAAACTGCCTTTGACTTGTGGATTGACGAGGTGGAACCGTGAAACTATCATTTAACCAAGATCACCCGATCTGACACCGGGTATGTATATTTTATGTGGATCGACATGAAGAAATGTGTCTGCTCTACGAAAAATGATATGAGGGACCAGCTGGGAATACTAATTCTGGAAGCAGAAGAAAAGGTCAAGGGTATTTTAGTCACTATTAGTCTGCTAAGAACCATCGATCGACGCTATGTACTATGTCTAAGACTTTATGGAGGGCACATAGATCAATTATGGTAGTTCTAATTATTTTAAAAGCAGTTCAGTTTAAATTTTTTTAATTAACTATTAACACCCTTTTTATTTTAATTTAGTTCTTCATAACTCTACTCTTTTTATTGCTCCCTGAATTTAATTTGTTATTGTTCATAGAAAGAAATGAAGAATAGGGTCGACTTTTTTTTACTGAGCTTTAAAGTATATCGAACCTAAATATAAGACCGCAAAACAACGCATGATTGTCTTATGTCTTGGCTTGAATAAACTCATATTATCATTGGTTAAAATAGCAGAAGATCTCAGACACTTTAAAATATTTATAATAGTTTTTTGAAAAATTTATAGATTTAAATGACGCTTCATCATTCATGTGCAAATATGATACTCACAGCAACCGATGGGTCCTCTTTTACTAGAGGATGAGTTATCAACCTCAGTCACATCGATTTTCTAGAGAAGATCTTTAAAAACTGCATCCTTAAGGTTGATATAAGATTTAAAAGATCTGTGGCCTTTTTATGCGGATATGTTACAAAATCTTTGTTTACCGCTGAGAAGGGACATTTTAGCTGCGAAAATAAAGATTGAAAATGATTAATTACATTGATTGAAAAAAGAAAAATCGACAAATAATTGAGCCGTTTATTTTGAAAGTGGTTTAAGTCACATTTTTCAATTTTAGTAAAAATCGAAATGTAACTGTAAAATAAGCCATTTAAAATTAATTTTTGCCCTGGTTGTAAAAGTGGACTTAAACCACTTTCAAAATAAACGGCTCAATTATTATTTTCGATTTACTTATAAATATTCAATAAATAATTATTATATTTGTTTACAATAACAAAGACTCGAAATTATAACTATTTCATATTATTTCATGATTTTTTTAATTTTTGTCATAATAATTAAGTCCCTGCTTCAGACAGAT
>QYTT01085230.1:0-19843 GCA_006980735.1 Dasypogon diadema | reverse complement strand
AATGAAGTAATTAATACCTTTTATAACGAATTTGCTCCATTGCGTGTAATTACGTCACGTTATTGTATTCCCTGGTTTAATAATGGTATTAAAGAGCTTATGATTGAGTGTGACTTTGCATTTAATTACTGGAAAAGATATGATGGTGTCGACTTGAAAAATAACTATAAAAAGCTTCGAAATAAAACCGCTGCTGCTATACGTGCAGCGAAAATAAGCTATTGTCGTAGTAGGCTTGATCCATCACTACCTTCCAAAATCTTATGGAAGAATATTAAGCAAATCGGAATTACCAATGACTGCAGTAATGCTCAAAATTTTGATCCTGATGAGCTTAATAGGCACTTTGTTAGATGTATTCCTATGCAGCCGTGTTCTCCTTCCATATCTAATGTCATGCCTTTTGTTCCGGATGAATCCAGAGATAGGCAGTTTTTTTCTTTCAAAAATGTTACATTGGAGGAAGTCATATTATCTTCTAAATCTTTAAAATCATCCGCTATTGGGTCTGACAATGTTGACGTCCGCTTCGTTAAGCTCATTTTACCATTTGTGATTCGTCCTATTACCCACATTTTAAACACAGCTATTAGTTTTTGCTGCTACCCTTCGAAATGGAAGGTTGCTAACATTATACCTGATATTTGATCAAATTAAGGAATTTATTGATGATCACAGCTTAATCTGTCATCAACAGTCTGGTTTCAGGTCTAAACACAAGTCTGGTTTCAGGTCTAAACACAATTTCCTGTTTACTAAATCTAATAGAAAACGTTGAAGCTAAGCATGCGACAGTATTATGTTTGCTTGATTTTTCTAAGGCTTTTGACTCTGTGAACCATGTAAGACTGTGCAATAAATTGGTAAATCAGAATAAGTTTTGTCCGTCTGCTGTCAAATTTATTTTGTCTTATTTGCAAGACAGAAGTCAGTTTGTAGTACTAAAATCTCAGCATTCTACCTTGCTTCCAATTAATTCTGAAGTACCGCAAGGCTCAATTTTAGGTCCTTTGCTATTTGTTAAGACAAATAAACGACATAGTTCATGTTCTTAAAGATTGCTCTATTCCTCTTTATGCTGATGATGTTCTGCTGTATCTTTCATCGCCCGTTAACGATTTTTCCCATTGCATCTCTAAATTCAATCAGAATTTACTATGTATCGCTGAATAGGCTTCGATAAACAAACTAGTTTAGAACCTGTCAAAAACACAATGCATTGTCTTGTACAACCGATATGTTGACAAAACCATAATTCCACCTCTTTACTTAAACTCGACTCGTATTGAATACTCGGAGACCGTTAATAATCTTGGTGTTATTTTCGATAGTATGCTGACCTGGCACCATCACATAGATGTGGTTATTTCGAAGGTATACAGAGGTTTGAAAGCTCTTTGGCGTCATGCGGACTATACCCCTAAACATTGTTACTTACCGTGATTATATTTATTGCAATCTGGACAGTATAAATCGTAGGAAACTTACTGTTGCATATAATGCTTACGCTAGATATATATTTGGGCTAAGAAAATATGACCACATCTCGGGGTTTTCTAAACAAATTTTTGGTCTTGAGCTGGATGACTTTCTGAAATACAGGTTATGTGTAATGATTTATAAAATTATTAATAATTTGACTCCGCAATATCTTAAGAATCATATTCAATTCCTGAGTTCCCAACGCACCCGATTGCTAGCAATGCCAAGATTTCGAACCTTGTTTAGCACGCCCACTTTTTGCGTCCATGCCGTCAGAGTCTGGAATGAGCTTCCTTTCGGTGTCAGAATGGCGGGGTGTATCAGGGATTTCAAGGGAAAGGCCCTGGATTTTTATAAGGAGTGTTAATTTTAATACATGCATAGTCTTAATTTTTTTTTTCTTTTCATTTATTGATTTGATAGGCTTTCATTTCTTTTTTTATCTTTATTTCTATTATTATGAAGTATAAATAAGAACTACATGACACTTCAGAAATAAGAATTTTTTTCCTCGGAGTTTGTACATAATTAATGAGATGTATAATCTCAAATGTGCTTTAATAATTAAATAAATAAATGAATTTATAATACCCTACAGTATGTATTATGGAGACATTTTTGTAAAAAAAAGAAGAGACAGATCATATACCCAGTGGGAAAAAGAAGCATTCTAAAGCCATTTAAAAGATCTTCTTGGGAAGACATAAAGTCTCCTTTTCTATATCCCAATCCATTTCTTTTTTTATATAGGCATGTCTGCGGAAAGAAGGCCTTCTAAAGCAGGTATTTTTCCTACAGAAAAGAAGGCTTTCTTTATAGCTACTTTTGAATGAATTAGTAAGAAATTTTGAATTATAGATATTTCTATTTATTTTTTAGATCTTTTTCTCTTATGACCCGCTAGTACGTACACAAAAAAAATATTTATTATAATTTCATTTTTTATTTCTTTAAAGTATGCGTGTCCTTAAAAATTTATACAAAAAAAACCTTTAATTTAATTAAAAAAACGGCCATTTTTAAGTCAACACCTTCTCTGCAAAAGACACCACTCGAATGACTAAATTTCGACTCATGCTCACTGCACTTGAATGATAATTTTGTGTCCTCTTACAAGAGACTTCAAATGTCAATTCAATTTTCCCAAAATCCTTCTTGGGGAGGTCTTTTCGAATTTCAAAATCATTCTATATTCCTCCTCAGAGAAGGACTTCTCACATTTTCCACTGGGTACATTCTAGACATTTTTATATGTAGTAAACTTTCAAAAAGACAAAATTGTGTGGGGAAAAGTGGGAGAATACCATGCCCTTAAGGAAAAGTTACTAAAGTTATATATAAAGTATAATATCAATACTTAATGCCTGATACCTGTCGTAAAAGTGGCATTAACCCATATCTTGGTGTAATACCACGCTTTAGATTTAACGTGATTGATTAATTATAACCATCGTGAAGCTCTTTAAAAGTAATAAAGCGTGTCAGAATTTAAGCTTATTAATATCTAAGAATATTCGAGAAATTATAATCTTATATTGACCTAAAATGCACTGCCACAACGTCATCTTTCTTCCGCAACTAAAAAATAATAGTACTATTTGCTTTTTGTGTACATTTCCACATTACTTTTAAATAATTGTAAAATAAACTGGTGGATTCTATACTAAATAAGCTGTGAGCAGCAATGCACATTTATTTAGATTAATTTATATTTGTAAAATTTCGTCGAGCTATTTAAAACGGACGAAATAAATCCAGAAATAAATCCATTTAAGGTCCTTTTTTGCTGTTGTTTACAGCTAATTCCATTAGAATTAGTTTTAAAATCTGTTTGTTTATTTATGACTAGTGAAAAGTACCTTGAGGTTCTTTAGATGAAGAATTTTGATTACAAAGTCCTTTACCTACATCCCCTTTCCATTTAGAAATTTCTACCCGAAATATTGCGTGCACATAAAATAGCAAATCGTTCAGTTCATGATTTAAAGGTCAGTGAACCAAGTCATTTAAATTAATTTTAGTGTTCGCTAACTTATGTGACTTCTTGTATATCTAAGACGCACTTTCATATATTTTCTTTAACTGATTTATCTTTTCCAGTTCATTTTATTTTATTTTACGTAAAATTCCGTCAAGAATTTGTTTTAGCGGTAATAGCAAGCCTGACATAATTTACCAGTTTTAGCAGTTGCATCATTGTTTCGGTCTATGTTTCTTTTCAGAATTATCCTATTTTCTCCCTTAGCTTTTTTCTCTCCTTGTACCGCTTTTAGCTTTTAAAAATGTTTTACAACTGCATCGGAAGAGCTAGCTAATTTATACTTTTAATTTTCCATATTACCGGTGATAGTGTTCTCTTTAAATATTCGCTTTTTCATCTTCAAATATTTTTATAGCTTCCAAAAATAAATTTGAGGAAAAAGAATAAATAGTTTCGTTTTTTATGTCAATGTATAAATTTTTGTATCTTCCAAAGTAAAGATCATTCATTAAATAAGATAATCCCCTTCGCTTTCATTGACCTCCTCTCATCTGAATACCAGATTTAATTTTTGTTTTTTTTATTTGCAGCAAACGGCGCATAGACAGTTTAGTATGGCAAATGAGGAAGAATTGCTCGTCCAAGTAGCCGGATTACTGTCGTCTGAATTGGAGGATCATCACGAAACTGTTCACGATAGACGTCTATGCGGTCATAAACATTGAGCAGGTCAACGTTAACCGTGGCATGGATATATCCCCAAACACTCAGAAGCACCCTTTACTTACAAGGGAAGTCTTCCAAGCCGAAGACGTCGATTTTGATGAAACTTTGCAGAATCACAGCCCTATAGAAGACATTTAATAATCTGCTTTTAGAAATGCCGGAAAACCTCCCTTTTATCAGGGAGGAGGTCTCAAAACTCGAAAAATGGGCAAAATTGGGTGTATTTAGATATCAATATCTTATGTATTAATTTAGATATTGACAAACTTCTAAGTGCTTTTAATTATATTAGCTTCAAGCTTTCAAATCAAATAGACATCTTCTATTACTTCTTTGGAGCAAAAATAAAAAATGTCTACATCATTCACAAAATTTTGAATGCTTTCATTAAGCTCAATATACCTAATTTTGCTATTACTTATGCTTTTGGAATGGTTTAACATTTCAGTGATGGGGAAAGGTCTCGTCTTTTTACCGAGTTTTCAATTATCGCTCTAACCCCATTTCAAACATTTGATGTGAGTGATTTGAAAAGTTCATGTTATGCACAATATTAAATATAATAGAGTAATTGTAATGTTTATATTATTAATTCAATGAAATTAGCAAGTATAGCTTATTAGCAGACGTTTGCTGTTTGGGATTGTAAAGCTAATTTAACAGTTATCAGAATTTTCTCCGACATGGGAACTTATTACCGGAAACACGGGGTTGCAAGCCGACAATTAAAAAAAATCAGATTTATCTACGTCAGCTACACGGTTAAAAATCCGAGAGTAAATTCTAATACTCTTCTGATATTAAGGCTTATATTCAATGCGAGTCGTATTTAGTTTTAATCATCGTAAAATATTAAAAGTACATTCAAGTATATGTTGTGTGGCAACACTTTTTGCCACATATGAAACACCTTTTTTTCATTTAGCTCATAATTCGTAATAGAATTTTTTTTTTTATAGTATATAAGTACTTGTGATATTCTCAATAAATTTAGTTCTAACTCGACCCAAAATTCGAGAAACGAAAAGTTACATTTTGTATGACTTAGTAGTTTCTAAAGTTGTATTAAATTTTAATATTTTTCAAATACAAATCTAAAATTAAATATGATTATATTGAGTTTCAACATTTATGCGGATTGCTATTAAGAGGACAAATGGGTTTTAAGGAGAATTACCTCTCCGTATTTTAATGGTTTCATATTAATACTACAAAATACAAATAAAAAATTTTCTGGGTTGACAACTTGGGTTCAATTTTTACAGGTAGACGTTTTAAAACTCACTCATCATTGGTATTAAAGTTTAAGGCTAGAACTATTCCATTTTAATATATGCCAAGGATTAGCTTTTAATATTTTTCTGGTGTAGTCATATATACAATACAAAAAATTTAATTTTAAAGCATCTCGTAAATGGATCATCCAATTTTAAAAGGAGATATAATATTGCATCACGCAAAATTAAAAAATTTGTTAGCCGAACATATGGCACAGATTCTGCCAAACTTAGAGAAATAGAAAATTTGTGAATAATATTAAGCCTAATTTTGAGATATTCTTTCCAGAAAATATTTATAACGCAAATGAAAGTGGCTTCAATTTAGAATTGCATTCCAATCGAACTTTAACTACCCGAGGATCTAAAGAAGCATATTAGCAACAGGAAAACTGTTACCAATCTTATCAATTGTATTGAAAGAATCTGGGGGTCAGTTCGGTCCAATAGTTCAGCAGAACTTACTCCATGTAGCAAACATCAAAGCAGTAGCATCGAGATGAGGAAAGTTTACATCCGAAATTTTTAAAGACAGGTTTACAAGTGTATATTTACCATCTACTGGAAATCGAAGTGATTTATTATTGGATTCCTGGACTGGACACTGTCCACATTCCTTAAAAGATGAAATTCAACCAAATAAAGCAGTACAAATATTTGCAATACCTAAAAAAATTAGGCTGTGGAAAAGTCTTGTTAAAACCTTTTCTGATTTGGTACTTTTGAAAAATTACGAAATAACTCTCAATACATGAAATAGAATAATAAAACTACAAGCTCGCTTATCCATATTCAGTTCTGTCCGTCTAAATATTTGAATATATTTAAATACGCTCGGTTTAAAGCACGCCAGTGGTCGAGCGAGCTGAGGCGCACTTTTACAGATTTTCTCCCCTGTTGGAGTGGGTTCGAATCCCGCACAGGACACGACGATTTATCTGGGTACCAGTGGTTGAGAGAATTCTACTGATAAGAACTGTACTTGTGAAGCAATTGGGATGTTGCACAGTAGTAAATTCATGCCAAATATTGTGGCTCACTTGCAACATTTGTCAGGTTAAAAATTTCCCAATCTCCCGATCCTCAATTTCCTTCCGTCTAAGCTGTGCTATGGACATCATAGAGTTGTCCCCTGAGCTTAGGCAAAACCATAAAAAAAGCAAGATATATACAAGAAAGCCCAACCTCAACTGACCATCCCTTGGATTATATTTTTTACGTAAGGGAACTGACACCTATCCGAATCGCCGAGTCGCGCCGATTCAAAATATGTCAGTAAAACGTAGACTTTCGTTGTTCTTTGTGTACGGATTTGTTTTGTTTTAAACATTTCTACAAAGAACTGCATTATCATGAAGTGACTGAGAGTGGATGACTGTATATATGTATAGTATACTCTCCATATTATCTGTTATATTTTTAACATATATTTTCAAATATGACGGCGAAGAAAAGAAGGGAACATGTATGTATAACTTATTGTCTATCCATTGACATCATATAACCTCCACATAAAATAATTGTTTTAAGAAGACATTTACAATAACGAAATAAATGAATTGTTTTCAATATAAAACTTTCCAAAATAAATTTGGAAGTTAAGCATACAATATAATTCGTTTTTATTTTACCAATCTCAATGGCATTTGTAACTTTGCAAAAATCTGCTTTTAAATCGATCTACATTCACTGAAGTGCAAAAGATTTAGAACATCTACAAATTTTCAGGTGAATATAGGGATAGGAAATGGATATTTGCTTTTTTTCACATTACATGACATGCATCACGTTACGTGTAACAATTGCACCTGTAGTGTACATGTGACTAAATATTTGAATTTATTTTGGTATGGATGAGAAATTAATATATACATATTTGATATCAAATTTGAAGAGCAAACTTCTTAGAGTGCAAATCTTTAATAAAAATTATGTGTCAGTATACCTTTTTGGCAGGGAACTTACTAAAATTCGAAATAAACGTAAAAACTTAATCGTTTTTCGACTCTAAAGTTTCATAAAACCTTAAGGAAAGGGAGTTAGAGGAATAATTGAAAACTCGGTAAGAAGAGGAAACCTTTCCCCAACACTGAAATGTTAAACCATTAAAAAAGCATTTGTATATTGAGTGAAAGTATTATATTGAAAGCATTCAAAATTTTGTGAATGATGTAGACATTTTTTATTTCTGCTCCAAAGAAGTAATAGAAGATGTCTATTTGATTTGAAAGCATAAAGCTTGTATGATTAAAAGCACTTGGAAGTTTGTCAATATTTAAATTGATACATTATAGAGTCGTTTATTTTGAAAGTGGTTTAGGTCCACTTTTATAACCAGGGCAAAAATTAATTTTAAATGGCTTATTTTACAGTTACATTTCGATTTTTACTGAAATTGTGAAATGTAACTTAAACCACTTTCAAAATAAACGGCTCATATATTGATATCTAAATACACCCAATTTTCCCCCTTTTTCGAGTTTTGAGACCCTCTTCCCACCGAAAGGGGGGTTTTATTAAATGTCTTCTATAGGACTGTGATTCTGCAAAGTTCCATCAAAATCGGTGCCTTCGGTTTGGTAGCATTCCCTTGTTAGTAGTTGGAATGAAGTACTTGCTTCTATTTACTTACACTTAAGACTTAACTTTTTACTTAGGTACCAAGATCTTTACTTAAGTGTTTCTGAGTTTATTTAGAACCTACATATACCTTTACGAGCCGTTCATATAACATACGAAGGACATTTTCAATGTCATCCAGCGCGAGCCGCCTCAATGTATGCCCTCCCCTCTTTCTAGTACTTTCCGGAATTCACTCCAGTATTATTGTTGGAGCCCGGAAGATTTCACAAAATTTTTATTTATCCCTCATCGATATTCACCGTTTGCCTGTCACACATCGAACTCGACCGTAGGCATTATATGATTCTCTACTAAGAAACCCGGTTTTTATATTTGTGTTTACAAGTTCTTTGATACCAATCGGACTTGGCACCTTGATGAGAAGGGGCAATTTTTACTCTATATAGATATTATAAATTTCAGAAGGCTTGCATTATATTAATACTAACTAAACTCTATAATCTTTACAATACTGTCAACATACGTAGATTGGAAAATTATTGTGAAACATTCCAATGGCTGGGCGCACTTCTTTGGTAATCAAATAATTCACCGTAGCCTTCAGAAGAATCAAACCGGTGTGCACAAAAGAGCAAATTTGCAAAGCTGCGCCTCAATCAACTCAGCTATCGGCGTGTTAATTTGTATTTTATCTGCATCTGACGACATTATTAAAATAAAAGATTAGATAATCCGAACCTATTTCTTACAGGAGTTTTCCGAAATATTCCGGTGTCAGAATCAGACTTAATTTATTGCTTTTTTACACAATCCCAAACAAATAAAACAAAATAGATGTAAAGTATGTAAAAAAATTTGTAGAGTGGGTTATATAATATTTGATACTTTAATCTGTGTAGACAATAACTTCAACAATAAATTATAATTAATGAATAACTAAAACTTTTAGGTAGCATAACTGAGACAACTTTAAATTCTGTGAAACGATTTATTTGATTCTTCTACGAAGAATTTCACTAAAAGCTAATTTTTTTTTATTAAACTTAATTTAGGAGTATTTTCCCAAGAAAAATAATTTCTTTCAGACCAGAAAATTTTGATATACATTGTTGTTGTTTTGTATCGTCATTAAAATACTTACAATTTTTCCGTGTTTCTAACTCTGGTAAATACAGATTTCCTTAATATAAATGCAAAAAGCCATCCAAATAAAGCCAATGTATGATATCTACATCAAAAGTCTTCTATGATATATAAAAAACTATTGTTGAATACCATTTCCTTTTTGATTCAAACCTAAATTGTAGTTAAAGTTTTTGTGCCGACCATTGTATATGATGAATGTTTATCAGTTATAAGTATAATTATCTTTGATTTGTAGTTTATTTTTAATCTGTAAGACTACTATATCGGTAGATGGAATATATAATTGAATGTAAATTAATCTAAAGAACTATTTGTAAAGAATTTATGCTTTTAAACGTAGGAGAACACTTACATCACGAAGCATAGTATATACACACAAAAAGGAAAATATATCGTTGCTAGAATATTATTTGGACTAGGCCATATAAGCTTTTTAAACAATATAAATTTTCCCTTTTTGCTTAAAGTTAGTTTCTCTCGTGTTTTGCTTACACGTGTAAGTCGTTTCAAATGCATAATCCATAAATAATATATGTAAGGCGCCGAAAGTTTAAAAAATTGCCCGGGGTGTCAAGATTGAAATTCTTTAATTGTATTTTTCTTCTACAAACCCATTGTGTGTAAAAATCACGTTAAAAATGAGACCGCTCTCGTGTGATGTGCAAACATGCGAACTCTAAGTAAACAATTTAAACCCCACTAAAAATAGAAAAGCATTTTTAAGCCGTAGAGGTTGAGCGAATAAATTTAGATGTTTTTGGTATTTTGTTGTGAGTAATGCGAGAAGAAAAAACGAGCAAGTCCTTTTGTTTTCACTCTTAGACAATCCTTTTCAGGAAAACAAATTTATTTATTATTTAGGTCATAAATACGTTTTCTACAACAACATTTTAGAATTTAGATATTTCTGAAAAAACAAATGCAAATATAAATGGTCGAGAAATTTCCAGCGATCAGTGAAAAACATGTTTACGTTAAGTGAGTTTTATCCAAATTTGTGTTTTTTGTTGTCCATTTATGTATTTTTACCTACATATTAATCATCATGTTGTTCCGATGTTGTTCGTCTTGATATCTTAAAAGTAGTAACTGACGTAAAAATACAATAAATAAATTAATACACTTTAGATGTAGAAGTACTCTATAGTTATATTTAATTTATAAATACTGTCTAACCCTTATCTTTATAGCAACTTATGGTTACTATATTACGAAATTATGTAATTTCCAGTACAAATTCCTTGTACTATAAAGAATATTTGGATAACACTTTGTCAGATAATTAAGTTCTATAGCCATTTATTTAAATGTAATAAATATTTATTTTTAAGGAAGAGCATACTGGGTGTACTATTTTAATTTCTTAATACAAATACCTCAAAACCAATCATCCTATAAGGTCAAAACGGCTTGCCTAATCGGACTACCGGAGTCGGACCCCACCAAGAATTTCAAAAGCGTGATATATAAAAACGTTAAAATATTTCAATATTTGCAAATAAATGATTTCACTATAGTTTTGTCAACCAAGATTAAAAATCACAACTTCGCGGAAAAATTCATTCTTAAATTCTCTTCCTATGCCCCTTTCCCTGGTATTTAAATACTTTTATAATACTTTGTATTTATATTTAAATACAATTTATGAAAAAAATTTTTAATTTATTTTAAATACAAAATTCCATGTAATTCACATTTAATTAACTACTCGTATTTTAGAAAAAAATGAAATACTTCAGACATGACTAATGAAAATATGGGTTTGTTTTTTAAGAGTTGTTCGCACTTATTGTAATATTTGTGGATGCGCATTCATTTTTGAATATATAGGTAAAGGAAGCGTGATATGATGAGAAGAGCATAATAAAATTGCACTTGTGGAAAACAACACAAGTGACAAGTGTGACAAGACTAAAATGTTTGTGGAAGCAAAATCATCAAATTTTTATTTACACGCCGCCGATGAATTATCTCCGATGGAGTCTGCCGCCAGAGTTTCAATGTACTACAGGACTGGTCACTTTCTAACTTTGGGCCTGCTCATGATTACAGTTCCTGCAGTCGGCTGCAACTTTTATACGTGTAGTAAACGTATATGGAGAATAACTTTTCTAATAGTGATATGGAAATCTACATAAAATCTGTACCCTCTGTTAAATATTATCGAAATTTTCAAAAAATTTCTTTATTTGCATAGTTTTCAACACGCGTAGAAATTGCAGTCATATATTTTCAAAGTATTTAAAATACAAAATATTCAGGATTTTGTATAATGTAATTAAAGAAGAAGCATTTCGCCCAGCCGTGACTACAATACACCACCGTACCAACTCCGACGTTATGCATTCATGTTGGACGAACCTGATATACATGTTACATAAATTACAAAATTCATTAATTTCATTTCGAGTTTAGCTTTTGAAAGAAAAAATTAAATTACGTAATAAATAATAGATAATAGCAATTTCGTTGTTTTTACTTCACAGGCCAGCAGGCTATTTTAATAAATCTTCACTTTTTTACTTTTTCTACTATATAAATTTGCGTTATTTTAGACCTGGAACTTTATTCTAAAAATTAATAGAGTGAGTTCTAAAAACAACCTCTTATTATTTACAGAATGAATTTGTTCTACTGAAGCGAAATTTTTACGTCCTCTTAATTAGATAATAATATAAAATATATATATATATATTCCAAACGTTCTTTGAACATTTCGCTCCATCCGAAATCAGATCGTTTTTAATTATATGTATATATATATATATGTGAAATTAAAGAATATATATATAACTAAAAATATATATTAAATATATATATAATAATTAAAAAACATTTGATGGAGCGAAATGTCCAAAGCACGTTTAGAAACTTTTCCAGTATCGTTTCGTTTCGAACATCTGCATTAGGATAAATCCTAGGTTACGAAACAAATTTCGGAACGTATGCTGATATTAACTTTAGCTATTTACTTACATATTTTAGTTACACAACTTGTTTAAATGAGATATAATGCATTTTAGGTATAATGCGGTTTAAATTTCATGAAATTAAAAATCTGGCCTCATCAGCTGATTTTCACACGAGTCACCACTGCTATAAGGAGATATTTTGAGAGGAATTCCTTGATTTTAAGAAGAATAGAAGATGAGTCCACGCTATATGAAACTAATGGAAGACATATGATGGATGCCTCAATTTTTCGAAAAGAATGTTCCCATTTTATGTTACATCAACACTAATATCAGCTGTGGCTATTGTGATCCTTATAAAACTTCTCTCCAGTATTTACAATTTTGAGGAGGGGAGACATTGCCCCAGTCAACAAATTTTAGCTAATATAAGTGGTAGTTATAAAACGCGACAAATTTAGGAAATGAATTGTTTTTCATATAATATTGTAAATACTAAGGTATTGTATTAGCGGAAAAAGCTTTATAAGAAAATATATTTTGTAGACAAAAGTCGATTGTAACTTTTCACCTCTTTCTAGAAATAACAACGCCAGGATAGGTATTATCACATATAACTAGAATTGACTTGCTGTGATCGAAACATTTTCTCTTCACCTAGAAAAAAATTTTCTGTTAATGTTTCAATGTTCATTTTTCAAGTGTTTACCGAAGGGAATTTCATTTCAAAATTTAATTCAATTTAATTGTGGTGTGTCTACCAAGTGACTCCATTTTGTGTTGAATTGCATTCATAATATATATATATATAACAAAAAATTTTTTTCTAATAACATAATTGGCTCTAATATAATAAGAATGTAGTGGCTATCTGTACATCCATTTATTTTACATAATATTGAAAAGAGCTATAGAAAATGCGATCCTAAGACGAATTATACGACTTGCAGAAGTTTTGTCTGTCTGTCTGTCTGTCTACCTGTTGGTCTGTAAAAGGCTGCCGCACAAACAGCTGGTCCGCTTTTTACGAAACTTGATTGTGTTAAATTCAAGGTCTCGGGAAGTAATCTGTACTTTGTTTTGTACCTTGTTTTGGCTGGGTAGAAGCTGGGAAACAGTTTTCTGCAAATGTTATCATTAAGAAGTTTCGAACAAAAATTCCGCGTCCGTCACTACCATTGAGTTCATAATACTTTGGGACGACTTTTCACTTTGAATTTTATATATAAATATATATATATATATATAGGTCTGTTCGCTATTATATAGGATACCTAGGCATAAACAGATGTTTTTAGAAATTTTTATCTGTCTGTCTGTCTGTTTGTTTGGGATAAACCCAAAAACTACTAAACTCATACAGATGCAATCTTGCAGGGTTACAACCAATCTGCACTTTACTTCATCTCCAAAGCCACACGGGTTCCGGAAAAATCGGCAAAAACGATAATTATTTAAGGGACATAAGGTTGAAATTCGAATTTCATGGTTGGCAGCGCGAGTATGTTAAAACAAAGCGAACGGTTGGTCCCGCTGGCGGTCGTGGTGGCGGATGAAGTGTGCAGTCTGAACGAGGTAGGAAGGGGTAACAAAAGCTCACCATACAAGCATACAAGTACAAGCATCACTCGACTTGAAAGATTTATAGTTTTTCTACGTATCGCTACATCAAAAAAATTTGTCTATTGTTTTCTTTCATTTTCTGTTGCTGATAATAATAGTGTCATTGATTTGTGCGTTTGATTGGGCTCTGTAGTAATCTATATTATAAATACATATAAAATTAAAAGTACACTGACCGATATGTTAATGCCCAACTTCAGTCACCGATCCTAGAAAAGTGAAATTTGGAGAATAGGTTCTTTTTATAAAGCAAGCATTCCAGGAGTTAAAATATTTCTGCAGATTAAATCATTCGATCCAATTGATAATTGGAAATATGAATTCTGAAGGATATATTTCTTACGAAAAGCAGGCACTCATATAGATTGCTGATGACTACTCTGAATTGTATGGGAAGATTATCAACTCAACAGAACCAGAACCCAATAGAAGTGGCAACCGTTAAAAACTTGATTGCTAAAATGTATCTTGACATTGTCCACATCCACGATAAGCCTCTTTAATTTAACATAAAGCATGTAAATAGGTGGACTATCTCTTCTCGTTTTCTAGATAACTCTTCTCGAATGAGACCATGTTCTGCGTCTATTCCTACGAACAATAATAAAAAAACCCCGGAATAATAAAAAGAGGTAGAATTATGAACAATTAAAGTAAAATAAAAAGCATATCCTTTTAATTGTTTATTAAAATAATTATAAAAACAAATTGTCCCTCGTATCAATTTTTGTAGAATAGAAGTATTTCTCCATGGTGCCCCACACAAAAAATCTATCGGTGTCAAATCGGGCGATCCTGGTTGTCAGCTTATAGTACCATCTCATTCAATCCATAACCCAAAGCTAGTTGCAATCCAATGACTAACAGTCGCACAATTATTAAATATTTCGAGACATTCCACCTAATACATGGTCGCCAATAAGGCTTTCTCTCGGAACGCTCAACTGGCAACTTGATGACGTTCCATACGGAGCATTGGCATCATTGCCTCCATAGCTTCCGTGAGCCGGGGTTTGTCGTGTTGGACATCTTCAAGACCTTTAATAGAGTCTGGCACTCTGCTCTTTTAGTCAAATTTCCAACATTTGTTCTTGACCCTTCCCTTTTTACCTGGACTGGAATTTGGAAGTTTCCTTTATGACCGTTCAATGTGTGTTACTTTGTATGGTATCTTCTCTAATGCCCACAACATTAATTCAGTTTTGCAGATAACAGTACCCCAGACTTCATGTACTCGTTATTTACTGCAAAAGAAAACTTAAACAAATCCAACTGAGACAAGCTTATTTATTTCAGTTGCTCAGTAATGTAGCTCAATCTGTAAAGTAAGGCGGTGGTCGAAAACGCTTTAGTGAGATTGAAGGTAGATTGAATTTTTGAAAGTGAAGCAAGCGTCCCGTTCGCGTGCAATAAGTCTCTTGACAGATGGGACGTACATTTGATATCATAAAATTTTTGCAGTTTTCTGTGTAAATATTCTATGTGAACAGCTTCTTTAAAATAATGAAAATAGACGAACAACTCTTATATGTGAATTCTAGGTTAAATTGAATACAACGCGTCTAAAATTCAGATTACTTCAAAAATGGGTTTATAAAATGTTGATTTGTTGACGGCAACCCCAGGCAATTGCAGGTTTTTCACATTAAGTTCACCCTTTTGCAAATCAAATTAATCCTTTTGCAAATTAAATTCCCCTTTTGAAAATTAAATTCACACTTTTGCAAATAAAATTCACTCTTTTGCAAATAAATGTCACCTTTCTGCAAATCAAGTACTTCTGCATTTATATTATATTTAAAAAAAGATCAGATAATGGTTATTAGTAAGAAATCAATTCATATAATTACATAATTATGAAGATAAAGGTATGTATGAAAACAGTGTGCAAAAAATTCAATAATAATAATATGTAATCCAAAACTAAACTCAATCTACATTGTATGTATATAACCTAGTCTATAACGGTTCTCCTGTAGCAGAAGCTGGTAACTTAACATACACATTCATACAATAATTATAACAATTTGTAGACGTAATAGTTCTAACAGGGATATTAACTACATCTACCAAATTTTGACGATTTAAGGGATCGGCTAACATATCTCTTTCACTAAACTTGATTTTGGAAAAGACTTCTTCGATGGTGTTCAGCATTGGAGAATATGGTGGTAGAAAAGTAGAGTATGCCTTGTTAGAATTGTGTATGTGTAAATTAATTTGTATTGACAGAATTTTGAATTTCAGAAGAAGTAATGTCACATGGAACAAAAAAAAAATGCTTGAAAACTGTCAGAAATAAGCAGTTTTTTACTACAAAAGTTTATTTTTCGGTTATGGAGTTAAAAATAGAAAAATTGTTAATATTTTTTCAAAAGCAATATTCATAGATTGAGAAAAAATTTATATGAGATAATTTGCTTAAAAACTGGGTACAATACGGAGGGTCAAAGTTATCCCTTTTTTCGTTTTATTCACTTGACAAAAAATTGAAAAAATATTGAAAATTTTTTTTTTTGAAATAAATGCTTTTAATTTTATATTTAGACTATGACTAAGGAAACATCAAAAAAGAATTAATGATAATTACGGATTTTAACGATTTCACTACCACCTTCCCATAAAAAGGCAAATGATGTTTCCAAACAGAAAAATAAATACATATTTTCGTCTTTTTATTTAACAGAAAAGAGCATTCAAACGTACACGCTATATATCTCAGCAATGAGCAACACATTTACATAATTTATTATACAATAATTGCTAAAATCCATATATTTAAGTACCTACTATATACGTATTAAGAAAAACATAGATTTATGGGATTCATTTTAATTAATTTCTTAATTTGCAATAATCCATTCAAATTTAATTGGTTTTGAACACACTAATACATGATATTGTTTGATTTAAGGTCACGGCAATGAATATATAATACTATAAACAAAAGAACTTTAAGAGCAATTAACTAAAACAGTTGAATTATATATTGTAAAATAATTTTATAAAAATGCGCACCAAACGACTTTTCGGTTGATTCAATAGTGAAAAACGAAATGCATATGCCACTTTAACACGGGTTTTAAATGAGTTTTGCGGTGACGTATAATAAAGTCAATGGAAATAAAGTGAATTGGATTTATTTCCATTTATAATTAACATTAATTCCAAAACAGAAATCGAAATTAAATAAATCTCTAGGTTTTGTGCTATTGACATTTTTCGCCCGTTTTTGAATTAATGCAAATTATAAATGGAATGAAGTCAGAATGAGAAGGGTTCTATTTGATCCTGAAAAGGATCTTTCTTATTCTGGAGACGAGAAATGACTGCACTCTTGCAGCCCGTTCCTATAACATTTCTCTATTAAAATTCTCGATGTGACGTCATTCTCGACTGGAGTGTTTCTGTACTGACTGGAGTGTTTCTGGTGAATCGAGTTTGGCTTCTCGATCGATCGAGTTGTCAGTCACTAAATAAAACATTTGTTTTTGTCAGTTTGCTATTTAAAAAACTCGATTTGTTGATTGATGGTGTCAACAATGTTGTAGAAGAGTTACGAAGCATAAATAAGAATTTAATAAATCTGGTCAATGCAATAAATAAAAATTAATTGTGTTATGAACAATTTCTTTTTTATTTTATATTTGTTTTTACTTAAAAAGCTTACTGGATTATTTAAGTCTTTTACGGGAAAATAGATGGCACTTATTGACAGTTTTTGTGTTTAAAAGTTGATTTTGCTCATCATTTCAATTAAAATATGCATTTATGTGTCCAAAACATTAAACGGTCTTTACTTATCTCGGGCTTGCTTAAAAAAGAAAAAGAGAAGAAGAAGAATTAGCTATGTACTCCATGGATTCCAACCGTTCTTTTGAGCTTTCATAACTCTGTTACCCAAAAGAACACAGCTTTTATCTACAATAATTCCTTACTATTGATTCACGCACTGTTTGTCCTTCCCGAAGTAAATTACATGATACTTCCTCTTTCGCAAAGTCCACTTCGTGTATTGTTGATAATTCTGTAACATCGAGAATAGGATTCGGCATATTGTACTTTTTATGAAAATTATGCAAGGTACAGAATGTATTAATTATTACTCCTGCAAACACAGTATCCACGAGAAGACCACTATTATGGGATAGATACCGGATTGAGGCGTTCGACGCAATTTCTGGCCGCTGCAAGACGCTTATTATAATTCTCATGTACTGGACTTTCTACTGTCTGAAACAGGGTCATCAACCAAGGCTGCAAAGGATATCCTGAGTCACCAATTAGCCAACTTTGGTTGATTCCCTGCCGATGCTGTGACTTTAAAAATGTCGATGCTTTGCTCTTTTGCCATATAAAACCAAGTCGTAATCACATATGAGCTGCACGTTTTTGGAAAAGAATCCTTTCTGATTTATATAAATATGTTCTTGTTGTTCTCCTGATTTCTTTATTTTCACATGGGTGCAATCAATTGCTCCTATTGCCCCCGGGAATCCGATCTCACTGAAAAACCTAAAGGGTATGGAAGATTTGTTAAAATGTAAACATCGCTTTAGATTGTTACATATGTATTGACTTACTGTAGCCGAATATTTTTCTGTTCCTCAACATCCACAGGGAGTTTTATATATCTCTCCATAGGTCTGTTCTGAATAATCGCTGTCATTTCATGGATTATCCTGCAAACCATCGTCTTACTAACAGGACATGCAAAATCCTGGGCGACATCTCCCAAGTATGACCTTGTGGCATAAAAGTGAAGAGCCACACATAAACGAATGCTCTTAGAAAATAATGTCGTTCGTTCTCCGGTCTTCATAAACGGACTTATTTCAGCCAGAAATCAAGAGCTGTCTCCCTCTTGACTCTTGAGCCTGAATAATTCCACAAAACGAGCTTCAGGTATGGTGAAGGGATTAATATCTCTCAAATATCTCCGATGAACGCGTAGCATATTTCTACGATCATCCAAATTCGCCACAAGTGGGAAAAGTAATTCACTCATTATAATGAAATCAACTACAAAATATAAAAACTAATTGCTAAACTCGACTGCAAAATGACAGATGCATTACAGTTTCTTTTCGTACGCATTCACACCCATTCTCGATTGAGATTTTCTACCGCTCATTTCTCGCTTGTTGAGTTTCTCTAGTTACAAAAACACCTTCCATTCTCGAATCGAGTAATAGCAGTCGAAAACGTGTGACGTCATTTTTGACCGAGAATTTTTGATTGAGTTACAGAAACGGGCTGCTGATTTGTAAAACTTATGTTTAGAGAATAGCTCCTTTTTCGTATATTTTGGTCCTGAAAAGGACTCCCCCCGTCCCGGTGGTGAAAAATGACTTTATTATCGAGCTCCTGGCTTGGAAAACTTGCTCCAATTAATGGAACTGTGCAACGCTCAATTTTGAATAAAATTTTGAAATTATTGAAATGCTTTGATTTTATATCCATCCTCCAGGGAATTAAAATCAGTTGACATTAATTGCAAAATTTACTTGACGTTATTTCAAGTGACTTTATTTCCGTTGACTTCATTCAGGGCCACTCCAAGCGGGTGTGCAAGGAGTGCATTGCACAAGGGCGGCCACATGAAGGGGCGGTTAAGTAGGCAACACGTTAAGTTGAATTGTATTAAATTATATAAACAATATTCGCTGTTCTGATTGAAAAAAAATTCACTGTAACATAAGAAGTCAACCGGCAACTGCGGAATACCTACATACAAACATAATAATATACGTATTGTATTACATCTCAGTTGATATACTTAAACTTATGACGTATCACATAATAAAGTCTTTATTATATGACACGTCACCGAATTTTACTGTTCTTATGATTGCAGCAAATTTAAATCTTCTCGGCGCATGGTTATAATGATCGGGTTTAACATTTTTTATACTTTGTAACAACTCTGCTATCGTTTTGTTCGGGTGATTTCAAAATGTTTTATTATAAAAATTCAGCAAATTCTCAATCAACATTAAAAAAAAAAACTAGACCTTTGTTTCCACTGAGCATTGAGAACCTGCACCGTCCTGATCACAACCCCAACCGTTTTACCGACTGCACTAAGCTGCTTCTTGATAAAATTGTCTTTT
>QYTT01085228.1:0-21297 GCA_006980735.1 Dasypogon diadema | reverse complement strand
ACTGAAAAAACGGTTACTTGGGCACCTGTAATTAAAACAACAGTAAAAGTTGTGTACGTCTAACGTTATGGACGTGGTACCTTGGGCAGACCAATAAAAAATGAGCCAAGGCGCAAAATGTTGGAAAAGAAGGAGTACAGGTTGCAAGAAATTCAATTATTCCCCGTTTTGATTGATTTCAGCTGTTCGGGCATCTGAAAGTGCCTCTTGGAATTTCTTTGAAAAAATAATGGAAAAACGATAAATCGAGCGGACCACAACTTTTTTTGAAAAGTGAGAAATTTATCGCCAACATCAGATTCAGATCGTCAGCGATGTGTTTCATAACTTGGGCAGATTGCTATCATTGGGAAAATGAAAAACGGTGCTAAATGCTTGCCACTGGCCAAGGGCATGCGAAAGCTGGATGAATCAAGGTAAATACCTCAAGTCATAGGTTTTAAGGTGATGAGATACGTAATACCCCGGGATGCCTATTGTCTCCTTGTTCAATTCCCTTCGCTATTTCTTCTCATGCTCCGGAGTGGTTTAATGGCGAACAAAACGCCAACGACAATGATCGACGGTCTTGTCTTGACCTGAGAAGAAAATTTAATAAAGCCAAAGTGACTACAGCAGCGCGTGGGAATCGTAAGAAATTGCAGCCCGAAAATAACAATCGAAGAACGCGCCACCATTGTCTTTGCACCCGAGACTCTCGGAGTCTTACAATCGTACGTAATTTTTGTAATATGCCTACATGTTCTCTGTAATTACTCTGCTACGCAAAGTTTCAATTAGCCTGACGAAATCAATTCAGATTTGATGATATTATTTTCCCAGATGTTCTGGCACAATCCCACGGCCTGCAATTATCGCAGAATTCTGTTTGTGTTCTGCTAAGTGTCACGAAAACGACTCAACTCTTGATAGTCCACCTCGACAATAAATCCTCCAAAATGTCTCTTTTTACTACCAAAAATTGTCATCGGATATAAGTTGACAATAAATAGACGTGCTTTGTCACAAGCAGAGCCCAAATTGATCAAAATTACAGTGCTTTGTCCACTTCTTAAATTACGGGCTGTGAATGGTCAACTTAACGTGATTACCATGTGGGCAGACCGCGTCCAAAAAAAACGAAATCGTCCTCTCATCTTTCAATTTCAGACGGGCATGTTCCATGAAATTAAATCTGATTGTCGTCAAGTGGAAGAGTGAGCGTCTTTAAGTTCACGCTTCGGCAGGTAATTTTGATGGGAGATTCCTGACAGTGATGACACCACCTCAAGTTGAAAGTTTTTGATTATCGGTAATTACCAGACACTCACTCCTTCACCGTAATCCGATCACAAACTGGAATTTCAAGAGATTTTGATATAGTTTTTATTAATCGGCTCAATTTATGCTTCTTAGGATTTATAGAAGTCATGGACATTTTAACGACCGCAATATTGGGTCAGTTTCGAAACTGATTCAGACAGATACTTGGTCGTGCAGGATCTTATACAGATGTGCTCAGGGCTAATATGAACATGGGCTAAAAAAGCAACAGGTGCTCTTTCCGTATGCAGAGGTATTCCAGGTGCAAAAAGTCTCATTATTTTTCCATGTAGTCGCATATTGCAACAGTCTTCGACACTTTTCTCACTTCATTTCCACAAGGGTCAACATAATGTTTCATTTTCTTCCCTTAAATTGAGTCATAAGTTGCGGTTATCCAAAATTTATCAGTCTATTCCCTCTTTTTGTTAGTGTCTTAGAGCGAGGCATAAGGATATAAAGAAATAAAAAAGGGTTGCTTCTATGAAATCTGACACAAAATTTTTATATGGATATGACTCATCGCAAGAATTAAGGCATAGTTAAGTAATAATGTACTAAATCCCGTCCTTTTTTACCATTTCCTTACAAATACAAAAGTAGTCTACGAATCACTCCTACTTTTAGACTTCTTTCTTCATATAATAATTTTGCCCAATTCATTAGTAATCTATCCAGCCTTTATTATACATATTACACAAAAAACTTCATTAATTTTTACACACTCCACATTATTTTGATAAGCTGTTTGACGTCATTACAAAATTCTCGCTCACAAGTTTCTTTTGTTTTGAGAAAAAACCGTGTAAACAGCTGAAAATCAGTCTAAAGTTTGACAAGTTTGTACGTCAGTTTGTTATTTTTATTATAATACCGAAAAATTCGTTCTGAAAGGTAAACATAGCATTGATATCTGTTTCGGTGCTCATATCAGAAGTAAAATTCGCTTTTCATTATACCTGGACTTTGTAGATTTTTATCAACATTCCGACAGATGAATAATATACTTTTGAGTATCTATATATCCATACCTTCCATCTGCATATCAAATGCTGTTCATTTGCATATTTGATAGGATGCCAAAGGTTGAATGCTTCATTAGGTCACATGCAAAGGAAATTCTGATGTAGTCATAAAATCTGCAAAACGAAAATTGCATAATTCAAATTTATGGTACGAAGAATTGATGTAACCCCGTAAATTTACGAAATTATTGTACAATAAAAAGATCGATTGCAACCTAATTGAAAATCCTCAATACTTTTCACAGCTCATAATCTCGAGATTATAACACATTACCACCGGCAGCTCTGCCAGAAAACCGAAAATCAATAGCAAAAATGCTGATCACTGTTCGTGCCCGTTTGAACCTGAACAATCAATTGCCCCTGATGAAGACACCTAAGCCCTCAACAAGAAGGTAGCAACTGGTACGTTGTAGTGTATAATAAGCCTTCAACCATAACGAAAGGTCATAATTTTTCAATTTCGTCTTTCGATTGTTGGACTCTAAGAGCTAAGAGTCTCCACCTGGATGGAATCTTCTGGGCTGAGCACATACAGCCGAATGGTTTTGCTACTGCACACTTGCTATGTACAAACATTTTGAAAGTTGAGCATGTCACGTTCGGAAAATTAAATTCAACAAAAGAAAACAAAAAATCATCTTTCGGGAGGAGGTTAATATCTGATCCAGTTTTCTTTACTCAGTTTATTACCACACCAGAGACTATCAAGATACTTTTTGGATGAAGAATAGTCTGCAGGTGGGAGGTCAAGCAAATTGACGTTTTGCTGCTCATTTTCGGCTGTTAGTACATCAATCCGTTGCAACATTTTTCATTATTTTGTAAGATGATTTGGTGATTTAAAACTTAATTATAACCTACATAAAATAGAGTGTTTCCAGGCCTTCTATTATATCTATTTATTGATGGATGCTTTTTAAGAGGTGCCGCAGGTTCATTGCAGGTATAAATTGCAGACAACATAGTTGGAAGGTGGTTTCCATTAAATGAAGAAAGACGCTGTGATTGTGACCCCGTGACCAACCAATTTTCTTGGCTTTTGATTGTCCAATGCAATTGTAAAAAACTACGAAATATTAAAATTCGTCAAGGCATGTACCAACTACAAGTTTTGATACCTTTTTGTAAAATTAAAATTATGTCATCATCGTTGCTTAAAAAAAGTTCGCTTTTCTTAGTTCAGCTCAAATATCTACTATATCAAATTTCTCTAATAGACATATGGCAACCAAATGAGACGCAAATCATTGAGAATAGGTAGATGTAATATCATCTTATCACGTCCAATCTTAGGCACTTAGACAGTATTGTAATTTTTGAACAACAAAACTGAAGTTCACTCAAGTGCTCTTTTCTATTTTTTCATCCTATATATTTATTTTTAACCTCTCAAATGTCTCGTGCAATATTACTTTGACAAATCTGTATCTAATCGCAGGGTATACTGAACTGCTTCGAGGTTTAGGGTAGTAATTAAGACCATTTGTGTGTTCTGTCAAACCATCGGAATTATGATTTACGTAGAAATCCAGGATTTAGGAATTAGAACATGAGGGTTCTAATGGTAATGTCCAAAATTATCCGATAAGTTTTGTTGCATCTATTTACACGATTTTATAGTCCACGAATTGTTTAAGGAAATAGAAGCTTAAATAATACCACGGCATTGCTAAGCAGATTTCTTTTAAATCAACAAACAATGTCTGAAGCAAATGTATACCGACGGTTTTATGCACTTGAGACTCAATTGGTAGCTAACTAGATGAACTGAATCATAAACCATTATGTACTGAAGAAAGTACTGTTAATATCAAAAAAAAAACTGGTATTACTGGAGTACTATCATCTTAAAAATTAAAAAATAAGTCTGAAATAAATTTTTTTAAGGTTATTAATAGGCACTTTAATTGCTGACTTAAATCTCATAAGCTTAGAAAACACAAAAAATTTCAAAAGTAATTGAATCAGTCAGGTAAGAAGGTACTTGGAAAAAAGTGTTAAGAGGCTTTCAAAAGAGGACGCAGATCAATTTTAACGCTTGAACTCTTTTCATTCACCTTCAAAATTTCTTTCTTGCTACATTTTTTTCCAAATTTACCTTAGACATTTTCTCACGCAATAACGAAAGTGAAATTAAGGAAAAACAATTTTGATTTACCTTAAGTCTGTAACTATCTAGGTTGAACTGTTCATGCGTAGCGCATTAACTAAAACAAAAGATTTCCTCAACAGTTTAAATTTAGAAACTTTTCAAGAAAAAAAAAGTACCAACGACTGAGTCTGCAATGAAAGCGCGGTTAATGTAAATTTGGAAGAAGGTTTTCCTGATTTTTATTTCTAGTAAAACTATGTATATATATATATAGTTCCGTTCAAACTGAGATTCTTATGCGACACTTTGTAAGAAATTTAAAATAATTTTTCCAGAAAAGCATATAAGTCCGTAGGGATTATAAGTAAAAATTACCACTTTTCTACCCTCTGCCAAATTTGACTTTTTATAATTCTCCGTTATAGATATAATATTCTGAACACAGAAGTATATCACCCGAAATGTAAATATTTGAAAAGATATCTCAGCAGCGTTATTAGATCTTAACAGGTTTATTTGCCAAGTCCGTCTACTATTGACACTCACGCGTGGATAAAACATTTTGTCTTCTATTGTTTTCCAAAATGAGCACAAGTTTATGTAAAAGCTAGAATAAATTTTCAATACCCATATACAATGATTTCGTTTTTTCATTAAGACGAGAATATTTTCAAGAGTTTTGACATGAAATTTGCATAAAGCTGTACTCTTGTTAATTGTTCATTGTTATCTTTTAATAAATACACCTTTGATTAAACCATTATGGAACTTAGGTTCTCCGGGGCCTGCAACTTGTTCATTTGAGGAAAATTTCCTCCTATTAAGGAATGTTTGTAGTCGTGGAAAAGCGTATCATAAAAATTGAATCATACTTCCATTCACTAATTTTCACCACTAATACCACATAAGCGAGGATTGTTTTAATGAAAGATAATATTCTTCTTTGCTAAACTTGATGGTTTTACACGAATTTTCTTATCCAATTGCTCCAAGCCATAATTGGCATAGTATATTTCAACAATAACTGGACCAGCTTTGAAATAGTTAATTATTCATTTCCAGCGTACATGACCTTAACAACGTTTCATCAAAACTGAAAAGTCAATACACAAAATCAGTTAGATTTGTCCGGAAATAGATTGAACACTCCTGAGATATTTCTGTTCTGGTTTATTTTTGGTCACCAAGATGACTTCCTATACACAATTCTTCACGCAAAAAATGAAATATTCATTCACCTCAAATTCCTACAACTATAGGAATTTCCAAACACCTTAAATCAGGTATCCATCAAAATCATATTGTGTAGTAGTTTGTCAGTATTAATGATATTGATGCAGTTTTTGGACGTCTGGTGCAAGGATTATTTTCTACACTTTCAATCCTATAATCCACTTGAATATAGTTGCAAACATACTATAGCTCTCTTATCTTTGTCACTGCTCTTACTATAGCTCTCTTATCTTTGTCACTTTCTAATTAGTACATAATAAATGTCTCATGTCTCTTGAATAAAAAATATTTAATTACAACCCAGATTTAACATCAATTGACCTGGTAATTCTCATCATTCAATACTTTCTCTGCTTTTCATTTCAGGTGAGTCCAACATTGCACTTTTTTTAATCGATTGTGTGTGAGTATACCGCTTAAATGGAAATATCGCCCTAAATGTCCATTTTAATTGGAAAAGATGTTGTTCATTTTCGCCTTTATTCATTTTTCATTTAGGCATCAATAGACCATGCGGCAGTATAACAACCAGCCGCACAAAAGGCCCCAATGTAATAAGAGATTATGCAATCGAACACAATACCTGCGAGCGCCGTCTATAAAGGTCATTTAGTACCTGATACAGTGATCTGGTAATTTCTTTCATTCACGACACATGATAAGCATTATCAAACCTGTCAGCGGCTTTGTACGAAGTAAACCTTTCGTCCGGTCCACTGTTTGAAGTCTCCGATACTCCAAAAGGAGGAAAAAATCACTCGATGTACGTACGTTGCCGCATCGGTTGCATACCCCGTCGCAAAATCAATTCGTTATGATCAATAATTAATTGGCAATGATTGATGGCTAAAAAGATACTCGTATTAGCGAGAGAAAAACTACAGAATTGTTGGAAAACCATCAACTTACGGCCAATGAAAACCGTCGATCGATTTCGAGCCCAGTTCGTGTACTAAACAAAATTTTTCTCGTTCCACGGAATGAGCTATTCAATTTCATATACGACCAGACGAGCACACCACTCAAGTTGAAAAGGTTGAAGGAGCACCTTTAACATCGACCGTCATTTCTTCGTACCATGGAAATCGAACAAAGAACTATGCGCGTGCTAAAGTGCTTCTTAAGTACCATTTGTCGATTGCTGATCTCCTCCCATCTTCCTCCTGCATCTGATAAGCATGTACCATCCGTCCGTGCGTTTTGTCTGCCGGTGCACTATTTGCAGCATTGCACCAACTTTCCGACTTTCCTAATGGGCCGATGGCAAACAATCTCTTTTTAATGAGCTGTTGCTTTCCAGCGATGTGTTGTTTTGCGAGCACATCAGGACTCTATTGATTAGTTTCCAGCAGGCCATAAGAAATTCACCTATTCATTAGATTAATGACATTCAGTCAGCGCCATATTGTTTTTCATCGACTATACCTGATGGCCACTACAACTCCGCCAGAGATGCCTCGAACGCTTTTAACTGCTTACGGAGTCTATTAATTCGAGATTTTACAGTCTGTTAACTTATGATTTATTGTACAGCTAATGTCAGAAATGCCTGGTAATGACGCATTCCCGCCACTTCTGTTTGGTAGGTAAATTTTAACTGCTTTTATGTCGTACTTAGTTAGGCGAGATCAGCTCCAGTAATTACTCATGCTGTCCATGCTGATTTTGATTTTGAAAAGTCATAATATTTGAATCGGAAACTTTGGGACCTAGCTACTTGCAGCACAAGCTGTTGTCATGACTGTGTGCAAATTTGCAAGAAGCATACCAAATTTTTGCAGTAGAATACAAGGGTTTGAATTTTATTGCGGTCTACTTTGTTATAAAGTCATATTGGAGGTTTAAGTTGATACAAATCCATTGCCACGACTTTTACGATATATCTCAACCCCAAAGGATATCCACCGGATCTGACGGCATAGCATCCTTGCGTCCAAAATGTATCTTTATGGAAACTCTCCTATGTTCAACCAATTCCATAAATGGGAGGGGTAACAATAAATTCGATTCTGTTGAAATTTTCAGAGAGACTCTTATCAACGCGCAATTGATGAAGTACCACCCAATTCATGATCACAAATATGGCTTAACGGGCGCTTTTTACAGAGCGATGACATCACTTCCGTCATGGTTTTGGAAAGTCAGTTGGGCAACTCGAAGGCCTTTTACAGAATCTGGCATTCTGTCCTTTACTCAGACTCACAGCATTTGGAGCCTTCTCTTCACACACGAGACTTCCTACTTTGGTTTGGAATGGTCATATTATGTGCAGAGATGACCATACCTTGAAATGTTTTAATCACATCCAATCTATAAAATCTACAGGTTGTCTGTTCCGTTCGAATTGAGACACATTGCTTATGACCGTCGTCATTTCAAGGTCGATAAAAATATGTTTGGGAAGAAACTTTATTATCGTTACCCAGATTACCATCAACGTCTCAACTAAATCAACTCCTCTTTTAACTTCCTGTGCAGTGTAATATGATTTTTACCTTTTCCGCATTGGTGCCACATGCCGCCACCAATATTACGTTCTTGATCACGGAATTATGATTTACCAGACAGCTGGAAATAATTATTTCGGACCTATATTTCACCTGCTTGTTTACTTCACGAAACAAATGTTCAAATACAGAATAAAATTTGCAAATAATTCGAAAAATACGCAAGATATGAGTCAGGTACGTTTTATGGTTTTTCTAAACCTATAAAGCATATTCCTTTTCATGCTTTACCAATTATTTGCGGCGCTCCTAACACGTCAATCGCAAGGTACTTTTGGATAGTAATAGTATTATAATTCTTGTAGCAGCCAAACAAACTGTCCATTTTGTAGCGTTCGCGGCTACGAGTTGGCCGTGCAATTATAGGCAATATAAACGGATTAATGCTTCTTAATCTCTGCCATTTCCCTGTATCTCTCATAATATCGAGAGAATTAAGTAATTAACAAAGTGATCAGCATCCAATCCTTTAGGTAGTAAATTTTAAGAAAATTCTACGAAATCAGTTAAGGAAAAGATAATTGCCGAGAAAAACTTGTAATGGAAATAGAAAGTTGCGGAGCCGCTTGATAGCTTTACTCCTGCGCTTGGCTGATTTAAGGCCTATCATCCAAGAAGGTACCCTCGGCACGTATACGTAGCACCATCCGTTCCACGGAGGCCTCTTTCATGCATTTCGTTGTCAGTGCAGATTATCATCTTTAATTTTACCGTTAGGTATTTTCCTTCCTCTCTCAACATCAGAATGGGATTATTATAATTTTTTCCTTGCTGTAAAGTATAAGATCACGTACACACACGACACCATCCAATAGCTTCTTCATTTCAAGATCTAATGTCGATCAGAAATTGTGTGTTTAAGTTGGGGCGAAGGTAGGTAGGTTGGGTACTTCATTCTCATTATCATTATTACGATGAGGTACGACCTCTTCCGTTAAGATGAGCATAAACAGACTACAGAGTCAGCCAGCAACAACAACTACAATAATAGCAACAATATTAGCCGAAGGCGTCTCCCCGACTAGTGAAGAAGATGAGCCACACTAAATCGAAGATAAAGGAAAGTCTCAATTCGAGGCGTTCTATATTCCTTGGCACAAGCGAACAGCACATATGCAGTTGAAGCGGCGAGCAATGCAATCAGGTTAAATTAATAGATTAGCTGATGTTATCTTTGTTTCTATGTATCTATATATATATATACATAGATATATGTAGTAGACGGATTAAAACTCGTGATCAGTCATGATTGATCACTTCCATTTAACTATGGATGATGGGTTTAAAATTTCAAACCGCATCGCCCGCGAACAGAGGAATTTAAATTTAAGCGATATGAGGAAGATGATTTCGTGCTTTGAGCGTCATAAATGCGAAACAATCATTTACGGATTATCTACTATAATGTGGTGAACGCGCAGATTAATTCTGATAGTAGGTATCAGGTACGCGAATCTAGTTATTTCGTCTTAAATGCTTCTGGTGCTGTGCAGGTCTTAAAGCGTATAAATCGAACAGAACAATTTTATTTAGGTATTGATAAAACTGCTATACTATTACATTAAAAATTTATTTTATACTAAATAGAAACAAGATAAGTTACATCAATTTTGAATGAATTTTAAAGCTGGCTTTGAGATTTTCTGCTCCATTTTCTGTTTACAGATAACAGATGTAACTTAGCAGATTATTTAAACAGCTGATCAATTTTCTATAATTATTAATACAATTTATTCCTTAATATGCTCCTCAAAGCCTTCTTAGGGAACATAAACAAAAAAGGTTCAAAGATATATCCTTTCGGAACACCACAGTATGTACCTTGTAATAAACTTGGGGTATTTACCAATTGAAAGGGTTTTTTTAAGGGACGTCCCGTATCAAAGTATTAGTAGTAATAGTAGTAGTAGTAGTCTTGCATGCAGTCTTGCATTCTGTACATAGAAAAAGATTTATTCAAGGGTATTGCAGTTATGGTTTATGTTAGTTGCACATCTAAATGAAACCGACCTTCTAATTCGTTAGAAATACTCAATTTCTAGCCAATTTTTTTTTATTAAATTTCTAAGTGATCGCTTCAGTCATTGTTTTCACCCCCTTCACCCCTAAGTTGAATTATATTTTTAGTATACATTGATCCTACTCCATATTATAATTTCAATGGCAGTTTTTAGCAGAGACAATCAATTATTCAAATGGATTGCTCGTCGGGTTTTCTGTTACTATTTGGAAGCACAGCAATATGTTGTAAATAAACGACAGATGTTTGACGTCAATTATCGACCAACAATTTTTTAAAAGAAGATATTAAGTTTCAGGGAAAAGAAACTCGTGTATCACTCGAAATTGATTGCGCTTAGGCATTAAACGTGAGTGCTGCAAAAAGTTTTAATCTTTTATATTTTGTGAATGGTGCCCTATCATTTAGGGGGAGTCCTTGAAAAGTTCCAAATATTTGTTTAATTCTGTGAGTATTAATTTGTTTCTTGCCAGTAACTAAGATAGTTTAATTGTTTGTAAACTTTATCTAATTCTCTATTAATTTAAATGAATTTTATTAAAAAATAAAGTTGAGTTTGTGCATTTAATTAGTTTTGTGATATCTGTGTGTGTGATTTGAAAAATTGTATTATTTGAATAAATAAATACGTATAGAAACACAGACCCTCCTAATACAAAAGCAATACAATAAGGCAAAAAAGTACCAAAAGTGAAAAACCCTAAACGAACGAATAATTTGTAACTAAGAATATTGAATTATAATATTAGTAATAATTTTAGAAAATACTTCAAATTTTCAGAAATCAGTGCATTTGAATAAATTAATACCAGTATTAAAGTTTAAACAACATTCCTTAATATAAAGCTATTCCCATTCCATTGAATGTTAAAATTTTTTTCACTAGAGCTGCTGGGAGTCTATACCTATAGTGCATTGAGTTACGTACATTATCAGTTAAAGGAAATATAGCCCAAAAATTCTCATGTCCTTATAAGTTAAATCTCGTGGAAAGGTTTTTGTAGAAATAGTTAATTTCTAATTCTGTTTTTGCCATTTTTTCTTTTTAGTGTTCTAGTGTTTTTGATTTTCTTCCTTTTTCATTCTTGAATTTTGCTTTTTTTCCTTTTATTTTCTCTAATAGTGTATTAGTCATTGATTTCTTTTTAGATTAGTTAAATTTTTTTGTTAATCCATTTTTTCCAAATCCGAACTGGATTTTCCGCCAATTGTGTACGTTATAAGATGTGAATCTTTGTACTAACCACCAATCAACTTTTTTTATTATTATTATTACTTTATATAATCACAGATAAACACTCAAATGCCCCATTCTAATGCATTGGCTGGGATCGACTTTTGTTTTGCGGCTAGCAAAACGATTTATTAAAAAAATATACGGCCAACTAACGAACCTAAGTCTGATGGTTGATCACACCACGGTTCACGGTACATTTTTGATGAATCGTCTATGTTTTCTGCTAGCCGCAAAACAAAACTTGATCCCTGGACATATGTGCTTATTTTTGATATACCTATATTTTATTGTTTCGATATTTATGGATTTTTGGCCATTATTAAAAATTTTGAAAATATAAAATAAAGTAGAAATTTGTATTTGTAATAAATTGTAAAAATTAAAATTAAATTTTGCAAAACAAAATTTGTAAAATTTAAATTTATAGAAATTTATATGCTAATGATGTTCCAGAAAACTGGACTTGATTTCGTTGATTGGATCTTGAGATATCATGGAAACCATTTCGAAAATTATAGTTTTGAAAAAAAAAATGCGTTTAAAATTTTATATACCTACAATTTTGTTTAAATACGAGGATATATTAAAAATATCGCGGAATAAAAAAAATGAAAATTAGTTTTCTAGATAATCACCCTCCAGGTCTAAACATTCTGAACAAAGTTATTCATATCCAAAACAAAAACCCTGGATTTAATTTAAAAGTGCTAAACACTATATTCAACGACACAATAACAATAACTTTACAAACGAATCGAAAATGTTAAATCCCCACCAATAAATTGCCCCATTTGCCATAAGATCAGCATAGAAATATGATACAAAATAAAATGTAGTTGCCTTTTGCACGTTTTAAAATGTTTTTTGCTACTCGTGCACATCTGCCTTGTTCAATTGTTTGATTTATTATACAAGCCAGAAGCTCGTGTAATTTTCAGACTTCATATTTCATTCAAACATACTCTAAAGTATATAAAACGTGTTATCAGGTCAGGTGTGAATTATACCACAACAATTTTATGAGACATTAACGTGGATTCCCATGGGACATAAGTAGTTGTTGCACTTGCCCGTGGAAATTGATTCCATTTTATGTATTGGTGACACTTGTTTATCGTCACTTTAATTGTCATTCATTGTTTGTTCCGGGCGAAATGGATAAAAGAGTGATTTCGAACAAAAAAGGCCACATATGAACAAAAGATATTTCTTCCTGGCTGGAAATAATGAACACTTTGATAAAAACCAGTGCAACAACTAAGAGCTAGCAGTTTTGCCTGAATTTAAGTCTCATGGAAATTGGGTAGTGCATCTACTGCAAAAATAGTTCATCTACTAGAGTCCCATGGAAATCGACAGAAAAATCCGTGAAGAATTTTTTCTCGTTCATAGTTCAAATGGAAATCTTAGCAGAATTTTAAATTATTATAAAAAGCAAGAACGGCATTATGCAGAATATCTAAATAAATAACAGCCGAATTTGCTCAATTTAAGGGTGTAAATGTGGACAAGTAAACAGCGAAGGTAGTTAGTAGTGGCTCCAATCAAATCTCTTTGAAGTCAAGCACTCCATTTACAGACAAATCAGTGACTACCGAACCACCAGAAAAGCTTAACCCTTTTTCACAAGTAAAGGTCATACATATAAGAAAAGTCCGAATGCGCCCTACATCCCCGAAAACGCACATGCAGACCAAGAAAACTTTGATGACAACATCTGCAGCTCTTTTTTAAGCTTATCCTTCCTCTTTACAAGACATTTTTTCCCAATTTCTTCTATCTGACCAAACCCAAAAGCAAAAATTATAGATATAAAGGGTTCCGCTGGATTTCATTAATACACAATACAAGAAATATTTTCAGAGTTAACCTTAACAATTAAGAAAATCTGCTACTTTCCATTCACATCATTCAGTGTCACATTTAAGTAAATTACTCCCAAAATTAATTTTAAACCCTGAGGGTTTTATACAACGAAATCGAAGACACGATATTTTTCCCATTGATTTGTTTCGGTTCAACGAAAATTCACAACATGTTCGCCCCTAAAATTGATGGTAAAAGAAAATTTCCAGAAAATCCATGTCTTAATCACCTCTCTCGGATTTAAAAAATTGCATCAATATTTCTCCGTCCGCTTAGGCCAGATTAATGAAATTAATTGAGTGAAAGTAAATCCAATCGAAAAAAAATGATCCAATATTCTCTGTTACAAAATATTGTGAGAAGGCTGACCCGCAAACCTTTATCAATACATCTCAATATTGCGTTCGGATTTCTTCTTTAAGTTAGGAAAAATGGACTTTTGACAGCCGCCTTAAAAATGGTTTGTGCCGTGTTACTCACTACACACGGCGGTGTTTTCTACACAAAATGAAGTCTTAAAACACGAACTTCATTATCACAAACATTTTTTAAGCTGTTCGTTAAAGGGTCAATTTGAGGCGGGATATCATTAATATCGGCTGATGTTTGTATTACTTCAACACGTACTATTAGTAAGTCTGCCCGATTTATTTATAATTGGAAGTTGAGAGGTTGTTTTCCGCTCGACCTCAACTTTGTTACATCTCTTGCGGGGAACATGTAATTTAATTTGAGGTTTACTTTCGATACCTACCATGGATAATTTACAAAATAAACTGCAGACAATTGCTGTTAAGGTGTTTGATACTTTTATATAAGGATGCCGTGGTATAATATGTCAAAGTCTCTTTCCCCTTGATTATTTTGAAGCATTTGTTCCATCTGAGCTTGGTTAAATCAAACTTCGAAAAAGTGACTTTTCATAATTGTTATTTATTTTATTAATGAGGAATTAAAGCAGTTAAACGTCGTTAACATATCAAGGATTTGAACTTAAGGTTTCTTTAATATCTGGATTTAAACAAATATTTGTTGTCAATGAATGAAATTAGCAGATCCACGTCTATGCTAATGGAGAGGCTTATTTGCAATACTTCAGATTACTGGTTCCAACTGATCAACTGATGAAAAGCTTTCTTAGCAAAGGGCAAAATGAAAATCTCATTAAAAAATCCATTAAAAAAGGTAATTCCTCCGAAATGCAGTCTCGGCATGCTCCCAATATTTTAGAAAATTTCACCGGACAAATTGTCACGCGAAAATTAAGATACCCTCATGAGTCATGGGCCCCATGCAATATTAAATTACCTATCGTGTCTTCCTTCGATTATCTTTCTAAATTTCCATCGTTATCTGATCGTCTTGCCAGAAAAAATTTGCTGGTAAATCTACGGCGTACCGAGCATCGAAATCTTGATAATAATTTGTAAACACGGTTCACGCAATTACCACCCATTAAATGCGAAACAAACGATAATTACGACAGTCGGACAAATAGGCAGCACGAGGCACGAGCCCAATCCGCCTCATTCATAAATTGAAATGCTCCAGCTCCACTCACGGATGTCAAAAATTTCAACAAAAATACAATTTCTTCACGAATAATTACTTTGGCACTTTGCATTAGTTACCAAAACGGACAGACGGACAGACGGACAGACGGACGGACGGACGACCAATTCAGAGCCGCGGGCATAGACGATTTTCTAGCCTTGGCGCAAGCCGTGTCGACCGAGTGGCTGCCTCGGTAACGTTCCAATTGAAGAGCTTGCTGCGCAAACAAATCTTCAAACAAATGGTGAAAGATAATCAGAGCTCGCCTTTACCTGTCCATTGTACACGGAAGAATGTCCACTAATGACGATGATGGCGATGGTAATGATGGTAGCGAGTAGGAGGATGTGCTCTTGTTGCGGAGGTTTTCGTACCGTGCAGTTTTCACCAAGCAAAAATATTACTCCACTCGAGTGTTCAGTTAGTGCTCCACATAGCTCTGAGGACCATTTCCATTGGATTCTTCTCCTTGGAATTTCCCTTTTGCGCTAGTAGGACAGTCGACCGGTGACGGGTTTACAAATATTTGTTAGCATCATAAACGCTTCCGCAAGAGTTGGTGGACGGATAGTAATGCGTTCTCGAGATTTATGCACGCCACAAAAGTTCAGACTGTAGGAAGCTATGGCCGAGGTAAATCATTCGCGGCAGTGACAGATTCCTGCAGATCTCCAGCACATTATAGCCCTCGAGGTTCGGTCGCGTGAAGACGCGTGCCATACAAAATTTTATAGGTGATTGATTTGCGGCACGTAACTTTTGATTTGAGAGAAGTACGTACTCTGCGTTTTGAGGCTTGTTCCCTCCAATAAAGCAACTTGCACCCTTGTACTGACAGACAAGAGCTACTTTGTCCATTGTGAACAGGTTTCAGCTTCTGTGGACAGTAAATTTCCGCAGATACTAACGATGAAAAATAATAAATAATTTGCATACGTGAATTTCTACAATGGATTGATTGATTAAGTAATTAGAGGTGCGCAGCCAGGCGTTACATGTCAGCTTACCGCATGTCTCGCATATTCAAGAAGAGTACCCGGACGGATGCTGGAGAGAAAGCAAAAATAAACGGAAAAATGACAAGAAATATGCGGTCATCAACTACTTGACATTTTCTGTTGTTAGTAGCAAATACCTTCTATACCTGCGCAATATTTTTATTACCGTTCGAAATGTCATCAGAGATTTAGATAAAACCACATGAATTTGAAATGAAGAATTTCGAAAGTTTCGAAATTTATGGTGATCTCAATTGTAGTGGCCATAAAAGGATTACTGTTGTCCATTCAGGACTAATATTCAATAGTGAATCCGACGATCTGAAGACAGGGGATTGGAGATTGCCTCGTAAAGATATTTTTTTCGATCATAGCTGATCGTAGTAAAACTATCTCTTTTAAATTATAAACACTCTTTCCCCTGAGATTCTACCAAATACGACAATTGATTGCCTATCCAAAGTGCTTGGTAAAGACTTTATTATGAACTACCCTCTAACCACACCTCACAAAAGATTTTTACCTACCATGAACTAGTCAGGACCTTGACCTGCTTAGCGAAAGGATGTAGAAGTGAACAAAGACGCTTTTCTCTTGGTGGAGACCCTATAAATCTATGGAGGTAGGGAGTTAGAATGTCGAGTGAATGTCGATGTACATTCAGCTTAAACAGCTGCCACCTGTAGTCCCGGGAGAAAACGGAAGATTATAGTTTGTACCACATTTTTATAGTTCTGCTCAAGAAGGATTCACGGAATTTCTCTGTTCTGACAAATTGTGTCTCAAGGACTTTTCGGGTGAAGACGTCTCGATGCACGAGTATCACGCATAGAGAATAGTTCGTTGGGGCAATATCCACTACGGTAGCAACAAACACGCATTTGGCAAGCAACATTGCATCGGTGCTCCAGAGAATCAGTCGTCTCGTCCCACCAAATTTGACAACAAATATGATTTCAGGTATTGTTGAGAGCCTAGGTATAAGCCTAGGACTATAATGCTACCTTTGATGGTGGGAGATGAAGTGAACTAAATATATAATGCATGGCTATCGGTTTTACTGGTAGCCCGTCATCTCTATATGGAGAAAAGAAGGCCTTTGGAGAACAATTCTTCTTTAAAGTATTGAAGATGGTTAATTCAGGTAGGATCACTTCAAACATCTTACATAAGTAACGTAGTATCCATCAGGGATTTCTCTGAGGTAGGGTTATTCAAGAAATTATAGGGCATCTGTTAAGGCTAAAAAAGTTTATTATGATTCACTGTAAAAAACAACCTTCAACAGATTCCATTCTTGTTCTTTATTTTCTTAACTTCCTTCTGCATTAATAGTGGTAAGATCACGAATATCACATAAACTTGCAAAATTTTGTTAGACTACCAAATTTCACTACAAAAATAAATCTACCTGCACAATTAAACCATGAATTCCTTACCACCTCTTCCAGCACAATCCAATTCAAACTTGAAACATTTTACAATTCAATGAACATCAATCCAAAAGAATTTGTGCAATTTGTAACGCCCAGATCTCAGGGTCAAAATCAATCGAATTTGCATTTTTGACCATGTATTAATGTGATCTTCAGCCATACAGGGAGAGCTGTGAACATGGCAATTCAAAACAAGGAAGTGATACAAAAACAAAAGCCTCACCGTCGTCTTAATGAAATCGAAGGAGGCATCATAATCACTGCATATAATTACTGTATTCTCGTGGCTGTTGTACACCAGTTCGAAACGTTTCTATTCCATAATTCATAGCTTTGCGAAATGGCACAGAAATACTAGGCATCAGGGTAGAGATCAACAGCACAATGTGTCGAAATCGATATCAACTGATTGAGGGCTATGTCTATAATTAATAGCTGGCTGGAGGGTTCAAACTTAGATCAAATCGGTTGCAATAAATTGCAGTTTTTGAGTCGCCGTGCAATGAGACCGCAAGGAGGACTCCCTGTCCAATGGTTTTTGGTGGCAGATATCTCTCCTTTGCAATTTTGACGTATCTATTAAGTATCTATCTACTTCTCTTCCTCGCCCTGTTGTTTCAGACTCCATCACTATAGCTACTGAAGTATCAAAGTTACCTTCCATTCGACGTTGACGAGACCAATTGATGCTGTGCACCGAACACTATTGATTACCAGCCGAGATGAGGTAAGTGTGCTCCGATTCATTGCTATAATTATATAGTTCCTGTAGAAAATTGAGTTAATTGGTTCTAGTTGTGCGATTTTGTAATTTCTGGCATTATTACACTATGGCCTCTGATATTATTGCATAGTATTGAAACTGTTGCACTTCCTTACCTGATGATAATCGATTTAGTTCATTGAAGGTGGCATGCAAATGACCTTGCCAGGTGTCTCATTCTTCTCTAGTTTTGTGTGACAGTGTGAAGAAAGCTTAATGAAGCAGAAGGGGAATTGTGTTGACGCCAAAAGTAATCGAAAGAAACATCCATTGCTTCGGATATTGTTACCTTTTTGGGGGCAAGGCTTTGACTTAAAGTCACTATGAGTTTTGAGAGAGCTGGACAGATTTGCAAACGCTTACGACAGCACGGAATAGCGACTTCACAAAATGATACATGCGATGAATAAGTAATAATTGGACTTTAAAAATTAAGACACCTTGAATTCAGAATTTTGATAAAACTGTTACTCTGCTCCTTTTTGTTACTCTTCCTTTTTTTGTGTAATGTTTTCAGAAGACGAATTTTGTGAAATGGTACGAAGTCAGCCACCATCTTCAATAAAGATTTATGTAAGATCAATGGATACTTCATTATTTTTAATAACGCTTAACAATCTCTTTGCCACACTATCAATTAGTCCATTTAAAATTTCTTACTGGCGTTGCTTTCTTCTTCAACTGGGCAATGCTTCAATTTGCGAGCCATTCAAAGTCATAAACTTTTCTTGCTAAGATCCTTCGGTCATATTAAAATCAAGATTTAATGGCAGTTATCTGAAAATTGGTGGCCCCCTTAAAGCACTTTTTAGGCATCATAAAACATGAACTGGTATATTAGCTTGTTGGAAAAAAATGTTACAATGATACAAAATTGATACTAATGGTGAAAATTGTTTCTTCAGAATGTCCCGATAATATTGAGTGCCAGCACTAAAAACAACTTAATGCATTCCAGATCTTTCTTCCTGAATACAACAGGTTTTATTCGTACCAGAATCTTAATTACTACTCACTCCGAAATACATATAAAGTGTGGTCTTTCTAGAAACCACTTCTGTGGTCAATATTGTATGTGAGTAAATTTCCTGAAGGGTTCTGAATGCCGAAAATAACGACAAAGTTTTTTAATTGAGAACAAATATTGCAAAAGTCGAGTCAATTTTATGCAAATTTTCTACTTTATGCTACGACTTTTCGGCTCAATTTCATTATTAGAAACATTCGAGGGATATCGAAGCAGCACTCTTGTTCTTTTTCTTCCCTCTGCCAAGAGCCGTATTAGCCGGTCCTCGTCTGGAAATTCCCCGGCAGAATCTTAATTTCGACGTCCTTTGTTATTTCGAGCATTTCGTTTGTACCATTGGGACCCAAGACCGAGCCGAGCATTCGCATACAATACACTTCACCGTCTCAGTATCCTCCAGGCACAGTCTAAACGTATCATGCTCCAGAATCCCTATTCATTTGAGGTGATATCTAAAGTTACCATATCCAATAGTCAAAGAAACTGCTTAGAACTTTCCTTTTGGTCCACCGATTCAGGTGTTCTTTTATGACCAGCTTCTCGATTATGTCCTTCACCAATCCTCCAATGAAAATGATTCTGGACCTTGGAACTCCATAGTCGACCCTGCTTTGCTAGGACATCAGCTTTTTTGTTCTCTTCGATCCCTATATCTCCGCAAACCCAGCAAAATGTTACTTCATTGTCTGAGATGCACTCAATACATTCCATCGCTAGGGAAGAGGCCACCTCCATCCGGTTCCCGCGTCTGACCTCCGCCTGATTGTCCAGTGTAATGAAAATTTTACCTCATCGCACCTGTCTCTCTTTTAAGTAGTCCAACGCACGAACCAGAGCCAGCAATCCTGCCTGGTACACTTACTTCCATGTTAAAACCGACAAAAATCAACACCCACATTTAGTAGAATTTGCATATTTTTTAGATACATCTGATAAATTCGAAAGCAAGATTTGTAACTAACTTTACCTTCCTACTTACTATTTGTGAAGATATCCATGGCGATAAGTTAGCGGCATTATATCCACAATTATGTATTTATATACCAAGAATTACTTTCCTTTTAATTTCCATTAAAATTTATCTTGTAGTTTTTTTTCAAAGGCTGCCTATGATAAATTATCACCCAGAAAACTTTAATGCAAATCATAACACGTGCTTTTAGAACGCAAGCGCCATTCCTATCCAACAATTCTATGCTGTCTTCCAAATAAGTAGAACAGAACCTGAGAGATCTGAAAGTTTCTCACGATACTTTTCAATTATTCTTTTTGAAATTCCCTTAATTATCCATTATCTGAATAAACGGTGGAATTAATTCTTCTGGTGAATCGATGCATATTAATGATGGCAAAGTGGAAGGTGTGGTTACAGCTAATGCAGATGTAAACATGGAACTGACATGGTCTGTTGTTGCGTGAAGTGTTTTTTTCCGTTTTTTTTTTAATTTGTGCCATTGCGGTACTTTTGACTTTTTAATATATTATTATAATTTATTTGAATATTACACTTAAGTGCTGAATTCTTTAATACCAATCCCTCCGTTTTACTGTTAACACCCATTTATTTCTGGTTTTTGAGGTGAAAAAGGTCAATTAAATACCTGTGACAGATACCGTCATTCGTAGGAGTGGATTAGAACGATTAGAATGAGGTTCAATATTGTCCTGAAAAATAAATGAAGGATGGAATAAAAAGGTAATGGAAACCAAATTTGCTTTTACAGAAAGCAAAAAAATATCTATAAATGTTATCTTAAAATGCCATTTAATTTGTCCCAAATTTACAGACTTTTACACAATATCTCAATATACATACATTTTATTTTATTTTGTCATGTATGATATTTGACAATTTTTTTCGGTGGTTATCAAAACGAATCTTATAATTTAGTTACTGAGATCTATAGATAGTCACACAGGGTGAGTTTACGAATCCACTGGAAAATTAAATAGGTATATTTGTACTTGATCAGTCTATGTGAAATCACATAAAGCAATCTCAGGCTGCTTGATAATTATAATTCATCCATATGTACATTATCAAATTTATTTTATTATTAACAAATACATATATACAATTTATTTGAGGAAGAATTGTTTTAATTTAGTGCAGATATAAAGTTTAAGTACCAATAAACTGGACGTAGATTCGAAGTTGATTGGTCCCTGGTTATTTAAACCAAAAGTGACACTGACATCCTTTTAAAATTGCCCACAATATCAACAAAATCTCC
>QYTT01085227.1:57881-70732 GCA_006980735.1 Dasypogon diadema | reverse complement strand
TCTTGAAAATTTGAAAAGAAAATATATTACCTTTGAATCAATTTAGGAATTCTTATAATGTATTCTGTATCAAGGTTTTTGATGAAAGTTACTACCATGGAAAAATTGGTTGTAACTTAGCAATCTAGTGATACACTAATACAGGTAATCAAAATTACAAATTAGACAATTTTGCAATTAATCAAATTCCATTCAGATATTCAGATCCAAGCGGCAGATTACCGTTTTGCGAAGTACTGGGTGGCGATGGGCGCATATTCTTTATTGTTGTTCTTTAACACTTGCCAATTTCTTGAGATATCGGAAAAAACAGGCAAACAGTAGGTTGATGCTCATTATTTCATTTTTACAGAACATTTATTCGTTCCTGATGAAACTTCTGATTTTGTTTCTATTCTGTGCTTCAGGATTTTTGAATTATTTTAATTATTGATTCTAATGTGTTTATTTTTTAGTGCAAACTTTTTCACCGTCATTCTAATTCAGTCAGCATATAACCACTTTACTGATCACTCAACTTGCCACTTAGCCTTCAATTCTAACCCATCAAAACCATAATTTTCTCAATAATTTTGGAGAATCTGAAATTCCAGGCAGAGATTGAATTCTGTTAAAAATTACAATATTCCATTTTTAGATACCGGCTTTTCTGTTTCGGTAACTCAAATCAAAACCAGTTTTTTTGGTTCCAACTACCGAAATTGAAAAAAACCTGAAAAACCTTTTAATACCAGCATCATGGAAAAAATTAAATTTCGTCCTTCTGGTTTTAAACAAAGGTGGTATTCAGAAAACGCAAGCTTTTCAAGTCGGGAATTCAAAAATATAATCATATTTCAGTTCGAGGGCCGGGATGGTCTTTATTAGGATGCAAAGCGAGGGGTGTTAAAAAGTGCAATTCAAAGGCAAAATAAAATATCGTTATGTTTGTGGTCTTAAATTAAAGGAGAAGATAACCTCTACACGATACTATAAGATAATGTAACAGTTGCAAGGTGAGGCAGTGTTCAAAAATTCAGGTAACCATGTGTGTATGATCTCAAATAAAAGGAGACTATGTGTTCTATGCGACAATGCAAATAAGCTACCTTATCAGGTTCCTAAGGTATTAGCCTTCTTACCATTTAATTGCGTTTTCGCACACCCCCTCTCCTTGAAACTACTAGATTTTATTGTACTATCCCGTAGGGAATGCATCTCGCTTTCTTTTAAGACCATTCACATACCAATATCTGACTTGACTTTCTTTCATATATCTTGGAACACATCTCAACTCACAAATGATATATTTATAAGAAGACATGGATCATCCACATTACAGAGAGTAGCAGGCTTTCGAAAAAGAAAGAAGAGGGCGAAATAGATACTTCAGCGGAGAGTATTGCAATCTATTGATAGTAAAGTTTGAAACAAAAATAATAAATATAAGTAAAACATGAAGCATGAACTACATTGCGATTTCGAAGCTCCTAATATAGTTAATATCATAAAATCTTTTTAGATGGATTGATCAGGTGCCCACAGTAATCATAAGATGCTTACGAGATTCAATATTGTCTTCGCCCATGCTCAATTATTTCTTTATCACACTTTTAAATAAATTTTTTTGTCATCTAAATAGGTAATAAAAGAATACCGTTCAATACTATATAAAAGAATATATTTTAGTTCCTATCGAATTCCTCAAATTATTTTGGACCATTTCATTCCATCTTCCTAGAAATTTATGATGTTTTCAGAAGAATCTATAAAAAGATGATAAGATGTAAGAAGAAGCAAATCTTAAAAATTTTTTTTAGATAGACAACTTTGAATCATGAAAACATTTACTATCTCAGTAAAGATAAACAGCATCTTAACCAAATCTATTATTTTATTGCTTGAGAATTTAATGGCATAAAGCAAATAAATTTCTTCCAATCCACTTGATCCTTTCGCAGAAACTGCGGTTAGGGTGCGTGTTAGATTCGGTGAGGCATGAAAGGCATAAAAATCCAATCGGAAAGGATAATCATAAATTTGTCATCTGGAAACATAGAAATCTGCTGGTTTTTCATTCATATATCTGGCAACTTTATATGCATAGGCCGCACTCATATCGAATCGCTTCCATATCTCTACCATCAAAAGGATATGTTGCTGGAACGGTAGTCAACAGTGCGTACAGCATATTTCTGCCACCATTCAAGGAAATCCTTGATAGCTCAATTTTCAATTTCCGAATGTCATCCGATTTTCCGTTTTCGTTTTTGTTTTCCAATTTCTAGCTATGCATTGGCTCACTTATTCCAATTTCTTATCCCAGCATCTAGGAATAGGAAGGTATCGTGTAGAATGTATATACGGGCCCCGGCCCGGAGTAAGGGAAATTTATCATACATTGGATATCCAATTTTTTCGGGTTTCTCTATGAATTGCGGATGCTATACGCGCATTTGTCTTGAGTACCGCTTTGGCTGTCGTTGCTATTTATTTTATCTGTTCTCGTTTGCTATTTATTTTTTTGCAAGCACTTTTCCTTGTTGCAGAATCACGCTGAGACAAGAAATGGATATATCCCCAAAGGATTTGATATGCATAAACAATTTCTTGAATTGAATTTCGGATTTCCAACGTTTGGCATTGTTTCGTTGTTTTTGTTATCATTTTGGGGTTGAATTGCTATTGCTCCCAGTCGTCGAAGTCTATTTGTCATATTTGGCTGACTTGTATTTCTCGTGTAAGGTTTCCGCTGAATATGTTTGCACATATATGATAGCTCTTCCCGGACTCTTCTACTAGATCGATTTGTTCCACGAGATTGATGCTAGCGGTTTGTTTCTGTCGCGGAAGAAATTGAATTTCTTTTCTTTTTTTTTATGTGTGACAAAATTTCGACTTCATTCATGATACCGAACAATTTTTAAAATTGAACCTTTCAACTGAGAAATATCGAAAACATAGCTCGTGTTGAGTAGGCGGAAATGATACATGAATTTGAAACTTCTTAAAGATTTTGATATATTTGTTTTGATGGTACTTGAATAGGACACGTTTAATAGGAGCTCTGAAATTGGAGATTTATATCAATGAATAAATTGCCTCGTTTAGGATTTGATGTCGACTGAAGCAAACAAAGTGTTACTAAAGAGCTTTTTGTTAGTTTTAAATCAGGAAATTTATAATGCGGACTATTGGTTGGGGATAATACCTAATTGTAGGATTGATAATTCAGATTAATGATCAATTCAATTTATTAGCGCTACACTCCAGTATAAATTGATTCTTAATAAGTTGTGATACCAATAATTCATTAAAACACAAGTAGTTATGAAAAATTGTGACCGTTTAACAACTAATCTAACAACTGTACGGCTTAATATCAACTGAACAATCCAGCTACTTAACAAACTCAACTGGCTACTATTATTTGTAATAACGATACTCTGAGATAAGTATTGCAAAAAAGATTAGTCTACTGTGATATTTACATGACACTTCAAAGTTCTGTGATAGCTAAATGACTGTGATGTTATGGGATTACAAACTTCTGTGATAAAATTGATTACTGCTGTGATATTTAAATAATCTTACAAAATCTCTATGACAGATTTAGCAACTGTGATATAGAATAATGCGCGCGTTTTAGTTTAGTTACTTCCGCTGTTCTGGTTGTGCCAATACTGACAATCGACTCCACATATATTTAAAAAGAAATATTTCAATACCGATACCGTTTTCGATACCGGTCAAATTGGAAATTTCTTACATACCTAGCTTTTTGTTTTTTTATCATTGTAAAACATAAAATATGCGTTCAATGGCCCACATCAGACCTAACAGTACAAAAGAACCTTCTCAAGGTTTCAGTTGCCTCCATGATAGTACGTCCTTCCAAAATTTGTAGTCTTGAATCTATAATATTAGCTGCGTTTTTTTGCTACAAGATCCAGATCTGTAGGCAAAAAAACGATCGGGATTTTATTGGAACTAGTTTTATACGTTGGCAGTACCGATAATCATTATCAAGTTGGCAGCTGGTAAATGTAAGGTGTTAGTTTATTATGCTGTAGGTAATAAGTTGCAATATTTCATACGCGTAAATTTTACTTGTTTTTTTTATTCCTTACAATCTTATGTTATACATGCCTACTCACTTTTAAGACCACTCTTTGAGTTTGACAAAAAGTTGTACTAACATCTAAGACTAGAATAATGCACCTACATATGAAAATGAGTACTAATTTCCAGATCTTTAAAGATCCAGATCCAAGATCTGTATAAAGGTCGGGATCTTGTGTTGTTGTTGCAGTTACGTGCCTAAGTGAGATCCCGATTTTGAGATCTGTATGGATCTTGTGCAAAAAAACACAGCTATTGTAACAGTCGGCTTCAGTCACCTTAAGATAACAGCCAGGACAACAAAGTAATACGAACATTTTGTATATCTTCTAATTATTTCTTCCACATTCACACACACCCACACACAAATCTACCTATTAATTTATATTCTATTCGCACACCCACTCAATATCTATCCAGGTCGTTACTCAGTATCTATCCTCATACATATTCCTAGTAGGAAAAGTAAGAAGAGGTCACGCAGAGAACTAATCTCTAATGCATTCCAATTTTGTCAGAGTAACCACTTACTGGTAATGCAAAAGGTAACGAGACAGAAAAGAGTGTACAATTAACATGTACAGGCCTGCATGTTTTCATGTGCGTCTTTTTGGCTTATGTACTTCGAAGCAGAGCGAATCATTTCAAGTTTGCAGTTAGTTGTGAGAACCAATTTTTGTGCTTAAATTCCGAAGGTGATTACTAGTAATGCAGAAGGATCCGATATGGACTCTTCCTATGACATCGCGTGTAAAAAGAAGATTGTCTGGAATCCTGAGTGTAATTAGTTGCCCTTCAAAAATAATTGGTTCTAGAACTAGTTCTATATAAATATTACATTTGCTACAGGGTTCACTATTTTAGCCCCACATCTACACATGGTATTTGCCGCAGGTTTACGGTAATCTATTGGATCTTCCACTAAATAAATGATAATTAAAAAAAATTCTACACACATTGACTCAAGACGTTTGAAGATCTACGAATTTGCAGCATTCTAATTTAGAAACAAAAGCAGGAAAAAAGAGAGTTTTCAAACATTCCGACAAACATGGTATCAAAGATGATAGTTACACTTTGTGGAAGTGGAAAAATTTGATCCGGGAAAAAGGAAAGGAGGCGAAAATAAAAAAAAACGCAAAACCTAGACGGTACTTTTTTCTTTCAGTGGACATTAAAAAGGAACGAGCTGGAAGGAATAAAAGGTGTGTGTGTGTGTGGATAGTGTGAGATTGGTGGTTAATTCGAATAAAAAAAACGAAAATTTTCAACAAAGAGAAGGAAGGAAGAAAATCAGAAAACAAAGAAAATAAGAAAGAATAAAGAAAAAAGCAGGACACAAAAGAACAAAAGGTAAAGGAGTTAAGGAAATACAGTATATCTTTAGATAAGAATTGAGTAGGAATTCACGTAGATAAGAAAATAATGGTATAGAGAATAGGATATAGGTAGGAATAGTTAGAATTCAACGGCTCAAAGGTCCTTTTTCATATCATTAAGCGATCCTATATAGGATTCGCTATCACAATCAGCACATCCATCCTATTATATTCTCTTTATATTGAATTAATACATGACAAAGCGTTCTAAGCCTTGAATAGTTCACGAAACCAAAGATGAGATTCCTCGATAACATCAATAACTGTCTGGAGTCGGCCTTTTTAATTCTTATAATTTATTTGAGTTTCAAATGTTTTTCTGAAATGACAATTTTCTTGAAATTTCCTATTCTTCTAGTTTAGGTTGTTAAAATCTGTAATGCTTCCCGAAAACAGGAAATAATTTTTCTACTTTTTAATTGTCTAATCTCTTTACATCTAATTTTATTTACTAATCAAGCAAATGCTTTTACAGTCATTTCTAAGCAAATTTTGGTGGCATTAACCAGTTTTGCTCAGAAGCACAAAGCATTTTTTCAAATATATTTACTATAAAACAAACAATAGCAATTACTTTAATGTTATTCATTTGACCCACTATAGTAAGTAATTCCACTAGGTCATCTCCTGAACCCTTTAAAAAGCAATTTCACTCGTTACAATACACCGACGGATTTTTGCCACACAATTTGTTGACTTAAAAGATTTGGAAGGTGTTGAGATTTTGCACAGGTGAATCCAAGGTTTTCTTCAACACTACCAACGCCGGCCGATGGCCAAGCGGACTAGGGTTGGCGTGGATTGGAATCTTGCATAGGATACGATGATTTATCTACGTACCAGTGGTTGAGGTAATTCTACTGAAAAGAAGTTTTATAAATGTACAAAATTGGTAATCAAAAAATCGATATTTTGCTTCTTACAGTGTGATGTTTAATTTAAATATATTAATATGAAAAAGATTTTGTATATTTTGGTCTGTTTGCCACATTTTTACATATTTTTACCACTAAATTAGATTAGAAACTAAGATTAAAGAGCAACTCCTTTGCTTCTCATTTCACCTTTACTTTATCCCATCAATTTCATTACGAAGGGAGTGTTACAAAAACGACAGGGCTTTCAAATCAACCAGATCTCTTATATTCATGAGCAAGATTAGGATTAAAATTCATTGCCATACAATTCTGTAGTAGCTCCTTCCACTGCCAATTCAAAATTGTAATCAAAACCATGGCACTTGCCTTATCTGCCAGAGAAGCGAAATTACATTTGCGACAAAAACGCTATGAAGTCTTTCGCATAAAGCTAAGTTCGAAACCGCTGAAAACCATAATAAAAAAAAAAGAGGCTAGATCCCTCTATTCTTCTGCCGTTCGAGCGTTATCCTTCAATTTGGTTAAGGAATAATTTTGTGTACCGTCATCACCAAGAACAGGATCCTGTATTCGAAAAATCGATTCATGGAAAATTAATTACCTGAACCTGTCGATGCTGAGGTACAAGTCATCCATTTCTTAAAGTGGATCGATTCCAACTCAAGATTCCTGAGAAAATGAACTGAAAAAGCTGCCAGCAAAAGATGGAGGGCCTTCGTGTTTTTATGCAATTCAGCTGCCAACCATCAGCATCAGCACCCACTTGCAGGAATAAAACATCGTAGGAAAAGTTAAGCAAACAAAAACTGTCCCAATTTCGCTCTTATTTTCCACTCCAAGCCAGTACACTACCAGGCCAAAAGTGTGAAAAAACCCATGTCTGGTGTGCGAATTTCAACATTGTCGCACTCATGACTGAAAAACTGAAAAAGGATAACGAGCCTCCTGAAGCATACACGCACAACGTACGTACGCCAGAGAGGAAAAATCGCTGGTGAAAATAAAAATTCATTGTGAAACCCTTGTACATGCAGGGATATATGCAAATATACATGCTATGCTATACCTTCGCGGGGAAAAAAACGAAAATTGAAGAAATTCCCTCCATGTATTTATGAACGTGTTGAAAAGTCTGAGTTTTCGCGAAAGTGAAAGTAAAAGTATCGCAAGGATGCAGGCAAATACAAAAAGAGGATTCAATTATGAAGTGTTTTTACTTTCACAGCACAGAAGGAGGGAAGTGTAAAGAAAAAAAAGAAAAATTCGAATAACTTTAAAAAATTTTTCTCCGGCAAAAATGAGAAAGGAAAGAGGCAGTGCTTTTTTCTCGAGGACTACTACGGAGGAATATTTTAGTTGGAATGAAGTGTTGGGAACACTATGAATTTTTCTTATTCTGTGGGGATTTTTCTCTTAGAAGAAACTCTTTAAAGAATTTTATAAAAAAAAAATATGCTTTTTACTCAAGGGGATTTGGATTTTTGTCCCTATGGAGAATTTCTAAATTTTCGATAATTTCTGCTACTTCTTTAATTACATATTAAATATGATGTTATGTTAGCAATGTTAGGTGTCTTCCAATCAGAAATTCACACATGTCCTGATTCTGGTGCGTTCCTCTGCTTTCAAGCAGTGAAGAGTTCCTACACTTCCTGCCAGGCCCTTTGTAAATCCAAGGCTCCCGCAGCAGGGCTATATCGGACTTTTCCTCCACAAAGGAACGAAGTTTCACACAGCTGATGCTTCCCTACAATGATGGATATTAAGTTTTTTTATTTTTTTAAGGCCTGCTCTTCGTTCTTCCTCCATGGGTTCGGCTGACCTCTTGGCACCTTTCGACACCGCCCTAAATGCGCTTATAGTACATGTCCTTTATCCGCATTTTCAGCTAAATTCTTCTCACCTTTCAGCAACCCATCGTCCACCTCACCTCGAACGTTAGACATGTCGTCTAGGTCAAACATATAATTAATGGTCAACTAGATTTCGCAAATAATAGCCCGCTATTGGACCCGATTACGTTAGTAGTTAATAGATAGTCTGAAGATGTCCCAATAGAGCGAAACCCGTTCCATTTAATTAAATAAAAAATTAATAAGTGATTTATAAAGTGAACCGTCTGTATTATTGTCACATATAATATTACAGATTTGTTCCTTTAACTCATACGTAAATAATTGAACATCCCCAGCATACTTCACAATATCAAAATTAAGTTCGTTCGTGGTATAATCATTAATGTAGAGTGAGAAAAGGAGTGGTCCCAGAATTTACCCCTGTGGAACATCTGATATCAATTCTACATGGTCGGAAAATTAAAAGTTAAAAATATGTATTATTCTGTACAAGAGCTAAAGAACCTGTAAAGAGTCCAAACTGACTGGGTATATTTAATCCTGCTTTTAATTTTCCAAAAAACAAGAACTGGAAATATAGGTCACCTCTCAAACTAGACATCGTATTACTATTAAAAAGAAAAACTATTCATTTAATGAGAAAACATCTTATATTGTTTATCTAGGCTGCTTTGATTATAAGGCCCAATACATTTTTAATGAGAAAAATAAATGTTAAATTACAAAGTTCTGTTGCAAGTTACCCCATTTTACGGTATCTAAAGTTTTCAAAACTTTTAATTCCTATTTTCATATTTCTAGAACAAAATTCAACACCTTTAATACCTGAATACCAAAAATACAAGTGACCTAAAAAACTTTATCCAGTCTAATTAAAAAAAGTGAAGCTGCCAAAAATTTCCGCTACTTCCCTAATTATGGGAAATTTCTTCCAGATAACCACTATCACTGTTCAATACTCTCTTGTGAATAATACTATCAAACGGAAGTTCTCATGCATGTAGTTTATAAACAAGGATCAACCTGAACAAACTTGAATACGAAATCTGCGCAAATACACCAAGTGACACATAAATATTTGATCACATACACTCGTGTAGCTATTTATTGGCAATAGAAGGATGCTGTGTGGTCCACGGAGGGTGTGGTCTATAAATAAGTACGGTACCGGTACTCACATGAAATGAACTTGCTCCGTTTTACTCTTGTACAATGTTTTCCGCTCTCCTTCGGATCCTCTATCACTCACACAAAGTAACAATGAAATCCCTTTTATATAAAGGACATTTCCCCCGAAATTTTAACCAAGAAGGGGAATTCAGTACAGTACTCTGTGCAACAGGGGAAAACTACTTATATATACATGAGAAGGGATAATTGAATCGATTAATATGAAATCAATTGTACCCCTTGCTACATTAGCTGGACAATCCACCCTCATGGCCCATGGGGTGGACACCATGGAAAAAAAAATTGCAAAAGTGGAGCATTGCGGCCTGTCTATCCGTTCTTTTACAATTTGGATTGCCCTTTGTGTTGTTGTAACCCTTATTGATGGGAAACCCACTGAACATGGAAAGCTGAAACGGTCCTCGATTGGCCACCATTCAACTATTTCTAGTCTCCTTGTGTGGTGGTGGTGTTTTCGATTCGAAAACAATTCTAATCGCGCATACATGCGCACCATCACACGTATTTGTACAGTATAGCGCGGGGGTGAGGCTATGTATGAAAATTTTATGTACGATTTCAACCGCACGTACTCATCCCTAATAAAAAAGGATATCCACAGCTCTGGCTCTACTGCTGCTGCTGCTGCTGCTTCTTCTGTTGCCTCAGGACGTCGTTAAAGGGTGTATACGCGTTTATACATACGTATGGAACCGTAGTCGCTTTACCGTATCCTGAACGAAAGCCCACACCCGGTATGCGAGGGGTGAGCAGTCGGTCCTTTTTCACATGCACGAAGGTTACCGTCAGGGTACTTCACAGAGTGTACACCTCGTAAATCATACACATATGGGGGTGAAAGTAGGTGGTCGTTCATTATATGTGGAGCTTTAGCAAATGGAGAGCCGCGTCCATGCTGTTTGATGGTACATGGCTACACTCAATGCGGGGGAATCCCCCCCCGCTTTCAATATTGTTCTTGCTTCTGCTGGTTCTGTTGCCTTTGGTTACTAAGAGTACTTCGGCCCACACACTACCTCTCATATATGCGCTCCTATAAGCTGTGGCCATATGCATGAGTATTTGAATTATAAATCGATACGTGTCACCTCTAACGGTGTTGGTCTCCTCTGACTCTGATCACACGCTATTCGACCGATGGGCGATGCAGAAATTTCACTATTGAATTCTTATAGCCACAAGTCTCCACCCTCCCACATATTAAGCTGAAAGTGTCTATGGCACAGATGTGTGCTGCCAATTAAAATTTTGTTGTCTTTCCGGTTATATGATGTGGTTCCTTTATTTTAGTTGCTAATTTATGGCACAATGAGCTCAAGTTTTCGTTTTTCTTTTACTTTTATACTTTAAATTTTAATTAGGTGCCAATATTCCATAGTGGGAAATTTATTTTGGAGAAATAGCAAGAAATACCAACGAATTCAAGTGAAAGCAATTTCTTTTCATATATGTAAATTAATCCTAAGAAGATAATTTAAAATCTTCAACTCTATCTGTAATGGAGATGATCCTGACTTCCGATAAAAACAAAAGAAATTCTTATGACCCAAAACGTCTCATCATGGACTGTCTCACTTTTCCACTTTTGAGAATATTAGTAGACTAAAACCAATTAAAATTAAAATCACAATTTTAAGACCGTTGTCCAGACTTACATGAGAAGTCTCACAAAATATAAATATGTAACAGATTACCTCATTTCATTAAGTAAGCTCTGAACTTGGTGGAAGAAATTTTTTTTAGTATGATGCTGTAAAATATTTAAGTATAATTTTAGTAACAAAAATCATTATTCCTTTGTTTCGAAGGTGTTGTTCTAACAGGGTAACGCGCAATCACATACAGCGAAGATGACAGCACAAAAGCTGCTGGAGGAGTTTCAATGAGAAACGATGCCTTATCCACCATATTCGCCGGACACAACTTCAATCGATTTTCGTTTATTGCCCAATCTTCAAAATCATTTGAATGGAAAAATAATGAACTCTTCAGAGGAGGTCAGAACAGAACGGAAGGAGCATTTCTCATCATGTGCGAGTGAATATCGAAAGGATGGAATTGAAAATCTACGGGGAAGATAGAAAATATTGCGTTTATTTGTTGCTCCGAGAATTTTCTTGGTTAATATTCATAGAAAGGGATGCAGAAAGGTCGGCTTCAGGACGGGTTATCTCGAAAACGAAAAGTGGTAAGTGGATACATGCCTTATATCAAATTTTCTGGAGGTATTGCCTAAGATCAGTAAACAACCCTATGATGCACACAGTACAAATTAGGCGGACGGAAATCAGGAAAGAGGAGATTGGAAAATTTTAACCTGACAAATGTTGCAAGTTGTTTAATACTTTTTGGCATGAAATTATTACTGTGCAACATACTATTACTGATTCCAGCAACATAAGTGTGCAAGACAGTTTTACTATCAGTTTATAATCCATTTCATATTGGGGTAGGATTTTTCTCTATAATTTTAAAAGACATCCACAACTAAGAAATTATTGAAAAAGATTGCTTAGAAGAAAAAGTAAAAATCGAAACATGATTTAAATATTCGTAGACGTATTCAGTTAGGACTTGAACTGTAATCAAAGTCCAGTTCCTTTGTAATGATGTCGTGATGAATCCACAAAAATGTCGTGTTGAATTCAAAAAAGCTTATGCCAAAACTACACATGTATAGATAACTACTTTATACCTAAAAACTTTGGAGATTTTTAAAAAACTTAGCAATAATTATGGTAAGGAACTGAGAGATGATAATTTAGAAATGGCAAACTCTCCGGGAATAGATTAATTACACGTGCAGTTTTTGCTTAAGTTACGCAATACTCCGAATACGAATATTTACGAATATTTCTTCTAAGATCAGCTTTTCGATATCCTTTAAAAACTTTTAGTCCTCGAAATCCTGTAGTTATGGAGGATTCTGACATTGGCACTTGAGTTTGATATTTTAGTTGCTGTTGCTGATTGAGCCACTTTTGAAAGCGATAGGTTCATTTCATGTTCTCTTTCTTGACATTCAGTTTAAGAACTCGTAATTTTGGCTGGTATTATTAAATAAAGGCATTCTTTCAGTAGTAACATTTGTTATGTAACTAATTTCAGAAAAGATCTCACTTGTGTTGTGGAAATATAACAAATTTTTTTTAAATATATCGATAACATTAGATAATGGCAATGGTGGCAGTGCCTACACAAAAATTGTATCTCATTTGCAACATTTGTCAGGTTAAAATTTCCTAATCTCCCTTTCCACAATTTCCTTCCGCCTAAGCTGTGTGAATCATAGGGTTACCCCCTGAAGAAAAAAAACTCAATGTCGATTCAGGGCATATCGGTATTACCCAGCAGGGACTGAGTATCGATAATGTATTGGCTTAAAATCGGTTAATAACGATATCAGTATTACCTATAATGATCAATATTATGATTAAAACCCAGTG
>QYTT01085227.1:30339-57861 GCA_006980735.1 Dasypogon diadema | reverse complement strand
GAGATGATAATTTAGAAATGGCAAACTCTCCGGGAATAGATTAATTACACGTGTAGTTTTTGCTTAAGTTACGCAATACTCCGAATACGAATATTTACGAATATTTCTCCTAAGATCAGCTTTTCGGTATCCTTTAAAAACTTTTAGTCCTCGAAATCCTGTAGTTATGGAGGATTCTGACATTGGCACTTGAGTTTGATATTTTAGTTGCTGTTGCTGATTGAGCCATTGATAACATTAGATGGTGGCAATGGTGGCAGGGCCTGCACAAAAATTGTATCTCATTTGCAACATTTGTCAGGTTAAAATTTCCCAATCTCCCTTTCCACAATTTCCTTCCGCCTAAGCTGTGTGAATCATAGGGTTGCCCCCTGAAGAAAAAAAATTCAATGCCGGTTCAGGGCATACCGGTATTACCCAGCAGGGACTGAGTATCGATAATGTATTGGCTTAAAATCGGTTAATAACGATATCAGTATTACCTATAATGATCAATATTATGATTAAAACCCAGTGCTAACTCTAACCCAAAACCAGGTTAATAAGATGAGTTACAGATATTTTATTTTTGTATTTTACTGAAACTCTTTCATATTCTACTTACGATTGTCAAACAAAATTGTAACTACCTTTAGCCTAACTTTGGACTTTTTTTACAAATTTTATTCTCATAACGCCCAAAACATTTTTTATTTGACTTAATTCATCAGATAATTAAGCTACTCTAAGGCCTCTAATACCATTAGTACTTTTTCAATCACGACATTTCTCTATTCGCGGAAGATTGCCTTTAAGGAATTGTTTAGTTTGGAATAATGTTTTCCGCAGGTGGTAGCATCACCATTTTATAAATCACATACATAACCACTGTGACTAGATTTCTTAAGAAAAACAAAATAAACGCCGGTATCCATCGTATATATTTTTTGTTAGATCTAAAACACCACAAAATAGATTTGTTCCATGCAATCTCACTTTTAAAAAGTGCATAGCAAATACGCTTCTCCTGTTTATTTCACATGTCCTTTCAACAATAGAACAAGAATTCATAGACTTACTATTTTCACCATCTCCTTCGAGAGTAATTTTGAAACTTAATTCACGAGAACTTTCTTCTCTAAACCTAATGCCCCAACCTAATGGTTGTTGAAAAAAAACACACAAAAAAAAACAAATTAAATTGTAAAATCAAAACTAGAAATTTCCTCCTTTCTGTGCATGCTGGCAACAAAATTGAAAAATAAAAAAAAGGATTTTTGAGAAATTGGCTGTTACTGCGTTTTTCTTTTCGACATCCGACTTCCCTTCTGTAACACTTGATCTTGTAACGTGGTAATATGTAACGTTTTAACTAGGGCGTTATAGTTGCAGTATTATCTTAACATATAGCATTCGCAGATTTATTTAATCCAAGAGGAAATAAAATTAATCCAAGAACAAATAGATTTAATCTTTTGATAAATATATTTAATCCAACCACAAAATAATTTAAACAAAGCGAATATATATTTAAAGATTCACGAAATGAATTTAAACCTACACAAAAAATATTTAAACCTTCACAAAATTAATTTAAACCAATAGGAAATATAATTAAACCTTTACCAAATAACTTTAAACTATCAGCAAATCTATTTAAACCTTGGACAAATTTATTTATGTATTCTAAATACACCATCATAAGATATTTGTACAAAGTTTTTTTCATTTTAATTCAAATAGACGTTTTATTACTCCCAACTTTAAAATTTATAAGCAAAAATTCAATGCAAAGGGTGGCCTTCCGCTGCCTTAGGAATAAGTGAAACCATATCCTTCCACTGCCTTAGGAAACCGACTATTCCTTGGTTGATTGTGGTTCCACTAGTTTGAGGCAGAAACGTGACCTTGATTTCATAACCAAGGATTAGCATTATTATTAGTAAATTACATTTACTCGTGGTTTAAATTAATTTTGTGAAGGTTTATTTACGGTTGGATCATTCATCCAAAATGTAATGGTGAGCTAAAAATTTTGACAATTTGGTTTTAGGTTTACAAAATAACAATACTACTTACAAGAACTTGAAACACCCGCGAAGAGAAACTACTTACATCCAAACGAAAAATACACCTACTTTCCTTGAAACAATAATACGTTGTTCTTAAAACGTAAAGTGACAAAAACGCATGCTGCCGCTTTCACAATCATTTGCTCGTGAAATTTTTAAAAGAATTACTCCCCTTATACCGCCATAAAAAAACATGAATGCGATTGTCTAAACGAAGACACCACGCGACTTAATAAAAATTAAGCACACTTCCAAGTGAAAAAGTCGACAAACTTGAGTAAAAGTTTTCCTTAATTTTTTTTCTGTAACTCATTACAAGTTTTCCCTTTTCACTGCTCGTCCTTCTTTCACTTTTTAACATGATTTTTTTTGCGTGTGTCTGTGCAGTAAAAAGCTAAGGATGTATATAAATTTTGCAGCGTGCTCATGACCTACCGCAATTTTAAAATTCAAAACGTTGATTTGGTATAGTGCGCTGTAGGCGGCTTTTTATACATTTCCTCTCACTGAGAAAATCAAGCTTTTTTCTGTAGCACTCAAGCCAGTTGCCTTTGGTGATGCATCTCGTCCTTAATGTTCTGAACGCTCTCTCTTTATGAGTTTTTATTGGAGTTGTTAATGGTGTCAAACTGAGGGTGGACCATTTTTTTTACATTCCACTACAGTTGTTTGTCTCCCTCTTCTTGGTGTGCACACAGACGCTATTATTTTTTACTCTGACTTGTTTGGTGTCGTTTTTTATTTTAAAATTGCTTCGGGAGTTACTTTAATTGTTTCAAGGTTAAGAAAGTGGGTGGTAAGTAGCGGGTAGAATATTAACCGGCTGAGAAGACGGCAAGCAACAGATGATTTCTATGATGGAAAATTTATGGTTGACGACATCTGGCTTAATTTAAAGGAAATAGATTTACTTAAGGATGTAAACGGCATAAGAACATTTAGATTCCTTTTCCTTCTCTCCGCATTTCCACACAAAAACTCAATTTCTTAACAAACTGAAAGAATAGATGAGATCAAATATTTTATTTCAAAAATAAATTGATATGTATATGTAAAAATTGGTCCAAAATAATTGCCTAAACAAAAAACTAAATTATGTCTTTAAAACACCGCCTTTAAGGAGCAAGGCCAGTGAGCCACAAGGACGGAAATTGTCTGATGAGTAATCCAAAAGTGAATTAAAATCGCTCGTTGGGTTTGTCCATTTCTTTGGTGATAGCTTCATTGCAATTAAGTTTTCTGGATTCTTGCCAAGAAGCGGTATCCTGCTTTTCTTTCTCTAGCTTTGCATCTTCCTCTTTGACTCTTTTAAATTCATCGATTTCGTATTGGTATTTCGGTGTGGTAATTCCCAGGAATGATGCCAACGCTCCTCCGACATAATCACATCCGGCTAGAACAGTATTCCCTGCTTTCGCTGTTTGAGTCCAAATCCATGGTGCCCATTGTAAAGTTGCCTGCAAAAAATAATGATAACGTTTTATTGGAAATTTGTAATGTGGTTTCGGTATTGGTATATACTTAAACCGGTAGTAGAATGGAAGAATTATCTGATAAATAACGTAGGGAAATTTAGCAGAAATTTTAATAAATTAAATTAATTAAATATCACAATCCAAAATTTTGTTAAAACACTAGCATTTTGTATATATCATCTCTGGACGTTTCAGATCATACGCGGAAGCAAAACCTTCGAAACTACAAGCCATGCACAAGAAGAAGAGCAAGAATATTGAACTCTTTTTTCAAGATAGCAGTACATGGGCTGACGCAGTATGCAAGCCCAATTTCGTCTATTTTAAAGCTCGTTCATTCTCGAGGCCTCACCCTGATAAGAGACGAGAGCCGACAGTGTGATCCCCTACGAAAGCTAGCTCAAGAAACCCAGGTCCAACCAAATCGGCCCAATTGAAGAGAGGACAGTGGCATACTTGTGCAGCTAGGAGTGCGACTTTGGATAATGTAGTAGATCCAGAAAAATTAAGACCGCCCATCATCCTCTGTCCATAACCAAAAAAGAAACATGTCAAGCATGATGGGTCAAAGAAAAGGAAAAGGAAATAGACCAGCAGGAACAATAACATCTGCCAGTACAGAGTACTTGCCCTCCAATGGAAAGGGCTTTGTGGGCTATGTAGATCTATAGCTACCTCTAGCCCACGGTGTGTTGAACGTAAAGCCTGCTTTCATGTATTGCAGAGGAAAGCATTCTGAAAATTGCCATTTTCTCAATTCAATCTCATGAATCATTCTAGAGTTTTGAGAATTAATCGGATTAAATAGAAAACGTCAGAAAAGCAAAGAATTTTGATTAGTAAATAAATATCTGAAAATTTGAAGCTATTAATAGAAATACACTCTTGGATAATTGGAGACTGAAATGTCTTAATGAGCGGGAGCAGAAACAAACTGCCAAGGTAAAAGGACAAAATGTCCTTCCATAAGTTGCCTTTTTTATTTTTTAAGGCTTTGGCAAATTCATACTTTTCTTTCTCGTATGGCTTCCTTCTTGGTGTGTGTCCTTGTTAGCCGGCATTTCTAAGGATTTGTCTTATTGTAAGATCGCTAATTTTAAATTTAACTGGTTTCTCTATTTGATTTACGTCTTTTGTAATGAAATATAACTAACTCCTTGCAACTACTATTGTTGTTTCTCGATATTTGCATCTCACTTTTCTGATTTATATATATAAATTAGCTAATTTTAATAATTATTTCTTTAAAGCTCAAATAAATCACGCAAACTACTTCTCTGCAAGCACTGCTACTAAATTTAATTCGTGAGATGTAAAGAAAATAAATTTAATGGTTAAATCTCCAGGAAAATTCCTAAATTGAATGGGGACCACTATATTTAACACATTAATTACCACAATTAGCATAAAAGTTTTCACAAGAGAATTACGTATTAATACATTAACTGCCACAATTATCATAAAAGCTTTCGTGAGAGAATTCCGTGTTAAAATACCTTCGCCGTGAGAGAGCTTTATATATGCCGTTCAACGGCGACAGATTTTGTATAGTTTAATGAATACAACCCTAATATCTTTATTTTCCAGCCAGCGAGTGACCAAAATTATATTTTGTAGAGAGCAATTGGTGATAATTATAATTCTATTAATTTCAGGCAAAGCACAAGCTCTATGAGAATTTTGAACACGAATCAATTTAAACTGAGAAACTTATATACAGAATCCTAGTGTAACTTTCAATACGATAGCCATCTGCCGAACGCTAGCTACATCAAATCGTACACAGCAAAGAGCCCTTGAGGACCCCACGTCTACTTTCTCCGACCTAATTTCTACAAACTCAATTTTATGAATTACCTCAACAATCTGATTTGCAGTCCCATCAACCTCTTCGTCTTGATCTTCCAGTTCCTCATCAGTAAATTCCTCAATAATCCCATCACTGAAATACAAAGTCTTTTTTGGTCTTTCCAATTCAACTGACACCTGATTTTCTGTTGTGCACCCCGCTTCTTTATTGTTTTTAATCTCAGTCATTTCCATTTTGTATTTTAGACGAATGTGATGTTCCTGAGTTAAATAAATAGCAATAATTAATAATAATAAACAACAAATCCCTTTACCTTCCCAGCAATCACCTGAACTTTGAAGTTGTCAATAAAGCCCAACAGAAAAATCGCTAAAATGTCAAAATCTAGCACATTTCATTCCAAAAAAGCATCATATGAAATGTGCCGGGAAAAGTGCGCTTTTTGTTTATGTTCCGGGTAAATTGTGAGATTCTTGTTCGGTACACAAAATTATGTTAAATAAAATATGCCTCAGGCAACGTTTAAGAGTGTTTATGCTGTTAGTAGTGAGGATCCGGTAAATCATTGCTTTCCGAATTCAAAAAATTATAATTTATGCCTCTACAATTTCAGGCAAACCCAGCTTCGAATTTATTAAAAATCCAGTCCGGTAAAAAATGGAAAACACAAAATGTTGGAGAGAAATCAGCATATGTTATTTTACAACTTGACCAATCCCAGAAAATTACTGGGATTGATATAGGGAATGAACACTCCGCCTTCGTAGAAGTCCTTGTTGGGAAGTTAGGATGTACTCAGGATGACTTCAAAGTAAGAAATAATTTTTGCTAATCTCATTCATATGAAAAATCAGAATGGGCGGCTTAGGTCTTACGAACTTGGTCATGAAATCTAAGAGCCTGCAAATTAGAGCATTCATCCGTGTACTTTGCCTGATTTCTTGCCCATGTACTGAAAGTTTGCGGCAAAAATTAGTTTTCTTTTTCCTCGCGACTAGTCCCAGGATCTTATTTGCATGATTCAGGCCAGACTCCACCGCAAGTGGATGTTCCGATCATTGGGAGCCTGCAGTTAGTGGACTCGCAAGCAGATGCAACACGGACCGGACAAATCATCCAGCACGCGAACTACATAAAAGTGCCCAATATCGCTTTAGAGAGCTTCTCGGTCTAACAAGATCGCGTTCTCACCTTAGGGTAGTCTTGGGTATGATTACGGGTATAAATAGCAGAGTAATCTACAGTTATCCGTCCAATAAGAAGGGTTCTGATGTGGTTTTCAAAATGCTGCGCCCATAGTCTCGTGCATCGCTCTATGACGGACATATTAAAATGAAAGGACTCGTGGAGGTACTCAGGTGTCCTAGGTCCTAGGTTAACAAGAAAGAAAAGGAATTGATGCTTTAGGTAGGAGCTGTTTGGATAATCTACTCGCCTCTCATTAGGGCGAGGTCCATGGCGGAGCCTCCTGGGAGTGAGAGTCCTTCCTGGCTTTCATCAGCCTCTCTTCAGGGCTGAGTGCGAAGACAGGAAGGATATTCTTGTGCCTCCTGAGAGATTTCCCGGCTGGTTCAATCTAAAGCATGAGGTTCGCTTGAGTCTCGACTTTGGCCTGGACCTTCCATCTGCATCTTTTCTAAAAATGAAAAATCTAGGCCAAGTGGTAATAAAAACAAATATTTACCCTACAAAGTTATTAAAGATTAAAACTCAAACTAGTTCCCTTAAGTTAATATCTGGCAACATTATTTTCAGGAAATTTTAATTACTTGTTCCTTTATGACACCCATCGAAAGTAAAAATTCATCAAACCAAAATAGAGTAAGATGTTTTGCTCAAAATGCGCTGGTGCAATCAGTAGCAGAACAAAAATGGGATCTAATAAAAGTGGTTTGTACCCAACCGTTCAACAAGCATGTTCAATACGGGCTTTCGTTTATTAAAATACATGTAGCTGATAGCAAAGAATCAGTAAAAGAACAAAAACCACTTGTACCTTCGAAATTCATTCAACAAAGTAATTCACCAGCTACAAAACCAGATAGCACTCATGAATCAAAGCATATCGGGAAGTTTATTCTGCGAGAAGACTCTCCCGATTCAGACTCAGAAACCTCGTCTTCCCTGTTCAATCGATGGAAGCAATCCAGGAATTCTCCGGGAAATAGGAACTTATCAAGTAAAGAGCGTCTTAGATAACTTGCGAAGAAATTTATTTCACTTTATGATTTTAGCTGCTGCTGCAATTCGGGAAGCATCCTCTCCTTCTACGCTTAAAAAGCAAAGTGAATCACTCAAACCTATGAAAGTTATAAAGAAAGTATCACAATATAAAAGCGAAGAAGATAAATCCAAAGATGAGATCGCTAAACCTGTTTTGGATCGAAACAGAAATGATTTGCTATTTGATGACGAAGATGAAACCCCAAATGAGAAACTTGAAAGGAGAATATCTGCAGATCAAGACAGAATTAAACGAGAAAATGATAAGAACTCAAAAGAAGACACGAAGAAAAACCAGACAAAAGCGAATGATTCGTCGTCCAGCAAGTTTAAAAAATTTATAGACGACAATGAGAAGAACACTCAACCATCTACCTCAAAACCGAAACCTAAGATTCGACCAATTCAGAACACCTATCCAACCACACCATCACAGAAACGTTCAATATCTCCAAGTCCATCAAAACCGACAAGTGCAGCGAAAAAAATGAAACCTGAGAAAATGATCGAGTATCGACCATTCAACGAATTGTTGAAAGGAGTTGTGTTGGTGATTAGCGGAATTCAGGTAATTAAGATTACTTTGCGATAGCATTCTTTAACTCGTCTTTCACACAAGAATCCTGACCGTGGTGAACTGCGACGGAAAGCTTTGGAATTGGGCGCTAAGTACAAGCCAGACTGGGACAGCACTTGCACACATCTAATGTAAGTCTAGCCATTTTATTTCGATTACAACTTTCGATATTGTCTTAATTTTGATAGATGTGCTTTTAAAAATACTCCAAAATATAATCAGGTAAAGGGACATGGGAAAATTGTGACAAAACAGTGGATTGAGAAATGCTATGCACTTAAAAAGCGTCTACCCTGGAGACGCTATGCTCTTGATGATGTTGAGGGTGAAGAAGTGGAAAGCGAAGACGAAATTCATGATTTAAGTCTTCGACCAAAGTCTCCAGAACCAGAAGTGATTCCTGAATACAGTAAAACATCAACCAGCAAAGACAGAAGCTTTTCAAAAGATAAAACCACACAAGATCAAGAATTCGAAGATGACACTCTTGCTTTATATGATCTGGGAGATGACAAATCTGCGCTGAATAGGGCTCCCATTCACGATTTGAGCTCAGGATCTGACACTGAAGAAGAAATTGAAAAGGTTCGCAAATTTCAAATGCAAGGAAATGAGGTATCTCCTAATAATAAAGTTCAAAGTCCACATAAATGCGGCACACCCAATAAAAAACAAAAACACAGCGAAAATATTTATGAGATTAGCACAGAAGAGGAGGACTTTACAAAGAGTAGTAAGGCAAATTGGACTCCACCCAGAAAAGATTTTTTTGCAAACAAGAAATTTTTTATTAATGAAACTCTTGAATCACTGGATCGAATGAAAATAAAGGAATATATTAAGAACTATGGTGGAGAACTTGTTACCGTAGTTTCTGATGCTGACTTTATCATAACAAAGGAATCTATGGGTGTGCCTTCAGATTTTAAGGGTGAAATGGTCAAACCTCTTTGGATTTATGAATGCAATGACATGGAAGGTTTTGTGCCAATAAGACGATACAAAGTTTAGGTGTTATATTTTTTTCTATCCCATTCCCAATTTATTTTATGTACTGTGTAATTGTTTTAAATATATTTCTAAGAATAGTTGGCTTTTCTATCATGTATATGAAATTCGAAAATATATGCTAATCCCACAAATGACAAAACTGAAGCAAGGCCGTAGGAAATCCTGGTTCTGTTTAATGCGTTGGACGACTTAAAGGAGGGTAAGGTGCGAGGAGGTAAAATCTTCATTTCAGTGGACAATCAAGCGATGGTCAGATGCATGGATCGGGCGGAGGTGAATTCATCCTTGGCGATGGAATGTGTACAAAAGCTCAATGAGTGTGCCTCAGTAAATTAGGTAACACTGTTGGGTTAGAGGATCGAAGGAACCGAAAAAGCTGACGCCTTAACAAAGCAAGGGAATTGGGAACATCAAAATCAATGGGAAAGGATGACAATTTGCAGACAAGTTTAAAAAAAAGCGATTAGACTATCGTGCGGAACGATCAAAAGAAAAGTTCCAAGCGTGGAGCGAGGAACACTCCGATGGTTAGTTTCTTTGGCTATCGGGCACGGTAGCTTTGGATATCACCTCAAAAGGATGGGGATCCTGGAGGATGATACATTCAGATTGCAGTTTAAACTTGTATCAGACATAAAATGATTATGCAATATATAGTGATAGTCGCATATACAGTAAAATTCACTTGTAATTCATATAATGATCCGATATATTAGATTTCATGAATTAAGTGAATTAAAGATTTTTAAAGAATTTATTATTAATTAAATAATACAAAAATGTAACTGAGAAATTCATTAAGTTTTTCAACACACTAAAATCTTAAACGATCATTTCTAATTCGCGGGCATAGAAAATGGCTTGCTCAGCTAGTTCTAGAGATGGAAGTGGTTCTTTAGGTTTTGCGGCTTTTGTTACAAAATAGTATACTCCATCAGGAGGTAGGTTCCAATTTCGCTGCAACAAAAACATTTTAAAAAAAAAAACCCCTGATTAATCAATGGAAGTACAAAAATATTTACCTTTTCACCAAATTTTTTTACATCTTCAGTATTTTTTAAATTAAGCCGCTTTGCTGCTTCCTGAATTGATATTTTTTCATATGATTTTTCCAGACAAGCTCCAATCTCATCACGAACTGTATCAAGTAACATATCCATAAAGAAATTATAGATGTCTGCTGGAGCACTGTTCTGTAATTCAAACAAAAATCATCCAAATATTTGTGTTGAATATGACCAGAGGTTTGGATATAGCTTCGAGGTTGTCTGGAAAGGGAAACTTTGCAGCTCTTTCGCTTTATCGACATTATTTACAGCCTGTACGAAAAGTTGCAGTAAATTCAATATTTCTACAAGTCAAGCTGAAAACTCCTGAACTGCCCTTCATGCATGTACGAAGCTACCAAATGCCTTTTTTCTTGCACTTTAAGAATATTAAGCAAAACTAGAACTTCCCACCAATTTAAATACGCTCAGAAAGTGATAGTCACCACAAAAAAAAGGATAAAAATCCCCAATATGACATGATTGACCTATTTTTGTCCGCTAACCTCTTTCTTATCCCCCACAACTTTTACATAAGATTTTGCAGACGAACCATTTAGAAAGATAATTATACTATACCTTTGCCTGGAATATTTTATTATAGCGACCTTCCATAATATACTGCTCCAAGGCGAGGATTGGCCTTATAAATTTGTTGCTCTGAATAACTTGAGCGGGCAACAACTCCAACTCAGTGTGAAATTCGGATACTCTATTCACCGACAACAGAAACAATAAATTCAGTCCCAGTAACTTGTACATATTTTGCGATTCACCTATAAGTTGCCTGGAAATCATATAAATAGTAAAAATGACTTGCAAATTTTCAATGAAAACAAACTTGTAGTCGTAGTAGTAGCATTTTAACTGGGCCATATATCTTTCAAATGCAGGTATGTCTTTAATAGCTACACTATATTCCACAGCAATTTCTAGGATATCTCTGGCCACAACCAATTCCTGCTTATTTTGTCCCGTTTCTCCCACGGGTAAATAAGACAACTTGGTCAGCTCAACCTATATCGAGGTTAGAATTGAAATTTTCACAGGCATTTTCGATGAACACGAATTATTACCTTAAGCTGATCCAGAAGAGTTCCGCATTTCTTTAAATTTGGAGATCTTTTTCCCCATTCCGCTTTTAATTCCCGATATAAGGAAACAACACTATCAACTCCAGCCATTTCCAACTTTGTATGACAATGACAGAGCGTTCTTGCTGCGCCTTGAGAAGTTGTCAGTAATTCACCACTTGTTTGTGAATGGTTCTTTCCTGGGTTGCGGAAACGTAGAAATTTGGCGGTTGTTGTTTTGGATTTCGCTGCACCATCCGACATTTTGGATAGAATGTAATTTGGAGAGGAAATCTGGATCGTTATTTACAATTGACAGAATTTCAGGTGATTACAGGCATTTTTGTTTTGCATTCCGCATACTTGGATTATGCATATTTAAGAAGAAAAGATTGAAAAAGTGCCCTAGGAAGTAAGAAATAGAACATTATTATCCATACATGGTAGAGGTGGCGAAAAATGACATCCAAACCTAAAATGGCGGCCAAATGTACCTCAACTCCAAAAGTGTGGAGAGTTTTACTTGTGTATTTATTTTTATATGGTGAAAGTGTCAGATAGCGTTGGTACGCGGAATTTTTCGTAAAATTTCATAGAAAAGCTCGTTAATAAAGGCGAATGTAATACAAAAATGCTAATTATTGCACGTAAAACACATTCTAATTGTGAAATCTTTTCAAAATTTTCAGACTACTTGTGAAATAATTTCTGCGCGGGAATTGGACTAGTTCCTCGATTGGAGAGTGTCCGCAAATTCAAAACACCAAAGGATTTGTCAGAGGTAGAAAAAGCGTGAAATTGTTTTAAAATGCGTCCGAGTCGAGGAAGGCCGCCAGCTTCAGGCCGCGCAAAACCATGTTTTGTACGTTTGGAGAAGGTGGCATCCAGAGATGATAAAGACGACGAGGACGAGAACAACAAAAAGTTGACAGGTCCAATTAAAAAGCGCCCAGTTGTCATCAAGAAAAGTCCAGTAGGCCGCCCGAAGAAAATAGAAATCGAAGAAGATCTTTCAAGTTATAATTTAGTAACAGCTAGAACCAGGCGAACTCCGAAACCGAATCCCAAGTATAGCAACGATCACATTGTGTCCACAGGCTTTAGATCGAGGGGGAGAGGCGGTGACAGTATGGACGAGGACTCTGATGAAATGGGAGATGAATTTGGGTTTAGCAGCGATGCTGAACAACCGTCTGAGGAAGAGGATGATGATGATGATTCTTCGATGGATGAGAAAATGCGAAGGAAAGGAGTGGTGAGGAGGAAATTGTCCCCGCAGCCAGTGAAAAGAGGTCCTGGAAGGCCTCCTCGCATGAGGTTTTCTCCAATTCAAAGAAAATCGACACCGGACCCGGACAGATCAAAAGCGTTTGAGCACATGAGGAAAAGGAAAACTGAGTGGGAGAAGCAGGGAGATGACGAGACAAGTTTAATAGCCCGAAACAAGCGTTTAAACATTGAATTGTACGATGCCAGTGATAGTGATGTACCAGCTGTGTCGCCAGCAAGTCGTAGGGGACGGCCCCCAAAATCTGTTGCTTCCTCTTCGAAAGTGCTTGAAGCGGAGAAAAGGCCTCAATCTAGGTCAGAGTTGGCCAGGAAATACAACTCCAATCAAAGAGCGATGCGAAATGACTCGGATAATGAATCTCTGAAACGCCATTCAGAGGATGAAGATGATATTGAAATGACAACGGGGGCTGCATCAACAATAGATGACTTCGAGACAATGCCAACATTTACTATTGTCAATATTAATGATATTATTAATAAGAAAGGTGATGTTCTAATTTCAAAGTCATCCCAAGAGGAGGATAGCAGTAATGCAAGCTCTCAAGCTTCTCGAAATAGGCGTAAATCGATGCACACCACGATTTTATCTGACAAAATAGACCAATCTAAACTAACACCGCCTCCTAGATCACCTTTTCCGCCAAGAAAGCCGACTACAAGCGCAAATACTCTAAACAATAACCTGTCCAAAACCATCAGTACATCAAGTAGTAGCGATAACTTTAAGTCAGCTCCGAGAATTCTAAATTCAGTTTTAGCGAAAAAGACAAAACCCGTAACACCACTTGTATCCAAATTGGCAACGAATCGCGACACGGACGGCAGTAATTACGATTCGGGGACAGGTAAGCAGTCCAAAGAAAATGTTCATGTTAACACCTATGGTGGAGCATCTTCCACATCTAGAAAACTGCCAAATGAAAAGGTTCTGGTTCAGCGACAAGGTAATAAACTAATAAAAAAGATCACTTGTTTCGAAACTTGGTACGTTATTAATATACCGCCTTATGAGGCGCCCGCCCCCAAAAATAATTTTGAAATGTCGATAACTGAACTGGGGAATTTGTCTGGCGAAATTGCTCTACCTTCAGATCTATGGAACTATAAAATCACCCTGCAAAAAATGCCCGAGTCACAGTTGGCCAAAGGTAACTATGAGGAATTCACTGGCGATGTACAGGACCTTAATATCCCAGAATCAGAGAAGCACAAGTATCAGCCGATTAACGTTATGTTCAGAAGAAATAATCAGAATCCAAGGCTTCGGATGCCTTACGACAGAGCTGTAATATTTAAGAATAAAACGTATTTCGTTAATATTGATGGGAAAAATGTTCGACTCATTGGGGCTCCTCAAACCATCAGCAGTATATCGGAGATTGAGACACTTTTGGAAATTGTCGACGAGATGGGTTTAGGCAATCAATTTGTAGAGCAAACAACTTTTATCCTGTAGACTTTATTGAGGAATAAATGTGTTTTATTAGTATCTGGCGGTAATCATAAACTGTGGCCCCATTATTTTTTCTTTTATTGACTCTGGTGAGGAAACGATTTGATGGTTTTTCTTTTTGCATAGAACGCGTGACCGTTAAGAGGTCAAAATATTTAGATATTTAGCATAAAGATACTAGAAATTAAGTTAGGTATAGTATCGAAACAACATCATAATTTGGAGAAATAATTTTTTTACGATTTGCGGATGTATAGATTCCCTGTAAAACAGCTGGTGTTATAAAAGGAGGATGATTTTTGGAATTACGAAGAGGATTTGTCTGTAACTTTCTACTTATATCAATATATTGCTTCTAAAAAAATATATACTAATAGGCTTATTCGATGAATTTAAGATTCACTAACTTCTAGACGTATAGTTTCTTTCGTCATACATATTCACAAAAAAACATTGTTTTGTTTGAATAAATATTCAAAAATAAATATATATATTTTATGAATGAGATATTATGGGTGTTTTATTTAAATCGGTTACTCCCTTCTGCTATCGATTTCAGGTTTTCTGAATGCGTCCAACATTTTTCTTGGTATAGTGTGGCCGTGGATCAAGTTGCAAGGCACCGGCCACAATAAATTGTTGTAACGGTTTTCTGTCATTAGTAAGGAAATGTAAAATGGTTTAAATCTTTGCTACATTTTTGAATATGGAGTGGAATCAATTTTGTAAGGATATTTTTTTCTTAATTATATTGAAATATCAGGTAAATAGGAATGAAAAGAAACATAGAGTTTGGGAGTGAAGTTGGCTGCAAGGCCATAGGATACTTTCAAATAGAAATGGGTTATCATTCAAAATTTTTTGTGATTTTTTTATATTTAACAGGGACATTATTTGTATTTAATGTTTGTGTGAAGGGAAAGGGTTATTTTAAGGCTAGGCTTACAACATTTGATTTAATTGGCAGTTTTCTCTTCATAAACAAGGTGTTGACCTTTGACCGTACCCAAGATCAAAACCTTCCTGAAATTCGAGTAAAAACTAACAAAATATTTTACTATACTTTCTGTTTAAACTAGATAAAAAATACATCAATTTTTATCGGTGTCGAAAAACGCCTATTACTAATTTCCCAAGTACTTCTTTTCTATTATGTAATAATCCTAACAATTGGACCTGCACACGTCAAGATATATTAACTGTAATCTATATAATTTTATTTGTCCACAATCAACGAAAAAAGAGCAGTAGAATGTGATTTCCGCCCACGTTGAGCTTGCGACATCCTCGCTGTCACTGTCGCTGAAGTGGAGGTCGTCAGTTACATCAGTAATGGAGTAATGGGGTACCCTTTTGTATTACTCCTCTTTGTGAAGGAAATATACTCCAAAAATTTTATGATTCATTAAGCTATGAATGGTTTCTGTAAGTTTGCGTCAAACTTCCCTTTATGGTGTAAAATGCAGTGAAATGGCAGTAGTTTCACTGAACTCTTGAATGAAAAGCAGGGAAAGTAATCATGCGGAGATGATGGAATAATATCCACCTTCATTATTAGAATTCTTGGGGTAAAGCTGAGGTTCTAACAAATTTACCAAGGGCTACAGGGCTATGTTAGTTTCGTACTCTATTTAGATCGGATCTGACAGTGGAAAGTAGGAACTTGTCAATGCCGATTTTATGTTGAACTTTGCTCTTCTACTTGCGACTTTGCATACAAGACAAGCATTAAGATCAGCGCACATGTACCATTCTAAGAAGTAACATTAAAACTAGATTTTTTCCCACTACATAATTGGAAAAGGGACTTTTGGATATTACTTTTTCGAAATTATTCTATTTTATCAGAACACGGCATTGTCCAGTGGCTTTGATGCCTTCGGGTTTGGAGAGAGAAATTTGTATGACTCGCAGTCGCATCGCAGCCAAATTCATAAACTGCTGCCTCCACATAAACGTGAGTCAGTGAAAAGACAGAAATAAATGCACTCATAATTCTGGTTTCACACAATCGCTTTCACCGCAGGTGCACATTCATTTTTTACTTGACATTTTTAAGATGACGATTGTCTTGTTCTTTGTGTTGTTACAAACGGAACAAAGCGAAAATCATTTCCGTAATTCTAATTTGGAATTGGCGTTAAAAATTTCATTTGTAATTTATACTGAATGGCGTTGTTGCACTTGTAAATCGAATTCTGCCTTTGTACTTTTATAGAGCTTTTTAACACGTGTAAAAATATTTTATGTTCAGAGAGTGGGAAAATTATATTTCCCCGAAGTTACAATTTATTACATTTTCAAAAACTAAAGTATGCAGCATCAAGTACGAAGTTTGTTTAAAAAAATAATACACTCTTGAAAAAATTAAAATCAGAATTTCATGTGACCTTTTCGTCTGAAATTTCTATTTTACTATTCAATTTTAATTTCTAGCTTCATTTTAAAACAATTCACCTTACAGAATAAGTTGCGCTTTTTAGTGTCAGCTTCATTGTAAAGTATGCAAGTGCAAAAGCTGGAAGTACATAGTTACCTCTTGCTTCGTCTTGATTGATTTATGATAAAGACAAGATCAGAAAAAGTATGCCCACGTGAGATGGAGCACTGAGGGGTCCAGGAGCTATGTGTCTATGGGAAAGTCTGATGTTGATGATACTCTGTCCTCATACTCTTGGTATTCTTTAAACAGGACAAAAATATTCAAGAGATCTAGTGTGTTTCGTAAAAATATTTCATATTAGCTGTGTTTTTTTGCGTTAATCTAGATCAGCGGAAACCCCTGTAATGCCGTAAAACGTACTAGATGGTACTTTTCTAGTACCATTTCACAAAACGAAAACGCCTCGAAATGGATGAAATTCGGAACGCAGATAGTTTAATAAAAAATAAAAATATCATGGCAGAAAATTAACCAAATCGGGCAGTTCCTTCAGAAGGCTACCACGTGAAACTTAAAATTTCTTATTTATGAAATAAAATTTTTCTTTTCAGTCCTTGGGCGAAATTTATTTATCGTACGCAACCTCCGTGCTTTAGAAAGTTGTTTTGCATAAAATTATTTACAACATATATGTCTTTTTTCCAAAAATCCCTAACGTACAGAGTACACAAAAAGTGACGACGGTGGAATATCCTGGAAAATTCTGATTTCGGAAAAAAATTTCAGAGCAAGTTGGAGAGAACAAAAGTGGGCATGATAGTAAAATTCAAAGGCCATTTGGAGGTCGACTTAATTTTTTTCTAATGAGCGAGGAATGAAGAAAAAGAAGAACGAAAATTAGTAGAACAAGTAACAAAAACTGATTAACTAGACATACATTGTTAGTAGATTCCAGAGAACATCTGTTCAAGGATCGCATTGACCCCGGCGTGGGCATGAAATCTACATAGGATAGTGGAGACGCTGAGCCATAAACAGGGGTGATCTTTCCAGAGCCTTACCGGCAATCGGAAAAAAAGTAAAACAAGCTGTTCAAATACTTTTAAATATTTATTCAATTATTGACCATTTAAATTTTTCGGTATTGAAATCAATTTTAATATTTTCACCTGACGGAAAGCTTGATTGTGTGCCAGGAAATTGAACTGAAACAGCTGCAACCTTATTAGCAGCTCCAATCTGTTGGTGTAAAGGTTGCTCAGGATGTTTAGCTAGAAAATATCCCAAGGAACCAATAAAACAATCGCCCGCCCCAGTTGTGTCCACAACTTTATCCACTTTAAATGGTTTTACATGGATTACATCCTTGCTACCTTTTATTCCGTACACGGCACCTTGATCACCAAATGTTATAATAACGGTATTTGCTCCCATATCAATTAATTTAAGTGTGGCACTTTTAGCATCTCTAACAAAATAATTATTTGGATATTAATTAAAATATCATATGAACATTTAACTCACTGTAAAGAAGTAATTTCCTGCTTTGTCATGAGCAAAGCCTCAGTTTCATTTACACAAAATATTGTTGAATGATGCAGGAGATCTGGATGTAACTTTTCAACGGCTGGAGCACCATTCAAAACGGATATTCCATTGAATTGCTTTAAAGCGTGTCTGGTAGCTTCTATCGGGGTCTCAAGTTGGCAGATAAGGATCTGAAATTATTTTTACATTAGAGCTAAATTAAGTTGTATAAAAAATTCTATACTGAAACAGTTTTCTTCATTTTAGTGATATAAAAAGCAAAAGATAGAATCAAGAGAAATCCGAAAATTATTTTTAAGTTAACAAATCCTGTACAAGTGGGTATACAACTTTTTTATGAATTTTAAAGCCAAAAGCATACAGTCTTTCCAGTGACTGCGGAATATAATTTTTCTTAACAAATTTACCTCAACCTTTACAAATTTAAACTGCTTAACAGAATGAATTGCTCAGTTTGATTTACATTTTTTTGAAGAAGTAATAAAAATTGTAATTTTCCTCAACAAAAAGTGCAAGTTAAATTTCCTCTCAGTTATAATAGGATTTTTGTAAAACACTAAGCTTGTACGAATGAGAGTATGGCATACTCAGAAGAACAGAGAAAAATTGGTACGTAGTCTAAATAAAAGCACAAGAGAAAATCCTACAAGCAATTCTCTGGTTGCTTTAAACCTTTAAGCAAAAGAAAGCATGAGAAAAATTTGCTAATAGCTGCTCTCCTAAAATTCTAAAACAACTCGCAGATTTCATTAAAATGACTCTAGATTGCTTCATTCACTAACCAAAAAGATATGCAAAATTCATTTTTCGAACAAAATTAGCAATGACTAAATAAGTCTAATTCTGTAACAAACCTTAGATCTCTGTAATAAATTCGAAGCCTTCCTGACATCCTCTGATGATAACAAATCATTTGCCCCTGTCACAATGACAATTTGGTTGTCTCCGTTGTCAGCGACGGTGATTTGGGCAATTCCCGTCGTCTTGTGATATCAAAACAAAAGATCAATACAACGTGACAACAAGGTGAAATTACGTATGCTTACTTTTCCTGCTACTCTTTCGGTATAATCAATGTTCACCCTTTGTTTAACTAAATTATCCAAATACTCTCTGCCCCAAGAATCATCTCCCACCTAACACAGAATAATTTATGAAAAAAACTCATAGGAACCAAAATTAATCAAATGTTCACCTAGTGCCTATTTACCTTTGCGATAAGAGCTGTCCTAGCTCCAAGTTTAGCAGCTGCTACGCATTGATTAGCCCCTTTTCCGCCAAATCCGGTGGCAAATTTGTGACCAATAAGTGTTTCTCCAACTCTTGGTAACCGGGAAGCATAACTAGAAATTCTTTCACTCAGCGTATAAAAATAAACTGTTATTATACTTACCATATGAAATCAACAATTGCCGATCCAAAAACTAGAATGTCTATGCTGTTATCGGACATTATTTTCCAATTTTAGAAGTGCCGCCTCCAGACCAAGTGATGTGTAATTTAAAAGTTGAGCTGAAACTGAAGATTCTTACAGTTGCATATCTTATCAAGCTTAAAAAGCACAATAAAAATGCAAATAACCACTTTAACGGTGTCAACTTTGCTTTTTATTAAGAGTTTTATGATTTGTTGGGTGTTGCGTAACATGAGGATTTTCATAAAATATGGGTTATTGTCCCTCTGATTAAGAAAGATTAAAATTAATTGGAGTAAATTATTCGAAAAATTCTCCGAGATGTGTTTTCTTTGCAATTACACACCAAGAATATCAATACGGCTACTAAAATAAATTATTTTCAAAGAAACATTTTTATCTTTAATAACCGGAGAGCCAACAGGGATTTTTTGTTAATTCTCTTTTGTATAGCACTTGTATAAATAATTTTCTTGGTACTAATGTTCATTTCTGTGCAGGTGATGCCGAACTATATTTGAATAGATCACTTAGTTTAGAATTTAGAAGAAGATTGAGGATATTTCAAGAATTAGACATTAGTTCCTTAAAAGTCGTCTCTTTTCAGATTTATATCCTTATTGTCTGCTCAACTGATAGCCTGTAACTGGAGTATTTTCAAGAAATGGCAAATAATCAAAAAAATTAGCTAAAGAAAATCGAATTTACTGTAATCTGTTAGCAAATAACTATCTGGAAACTGTAATTCACAGATTCGCACACTGTTTCCATTTCTATAGAACATGACTGAAACCGTGGTTATTGCAGCGTACTCATACACAACAGGAACAATGAGGAGGACAGATTCGAGTACCAGAAATACAGTCTCAAAGATAAAGATATAAATATGCCAAGCAGCTCCCCCAAAGCAAATGTTTTTATTAGGCGCAATGCGCTTCTACCTCTATCAGGACCGGTGGAAGTGCCCTTTACTTTTGCGACAATGACAAACCTACCTAATAGCACATATTCATGCAAAGTTGAATCTTAATTGGATGGTTCCGGGATGTAATGCCCGAAAATGAAATAAAGCCCGAAAAGTTTGTACGAAATAAATGCGAACGTCTAAAATATGAAATAATATCCAAAATTTTAGCCTGTTTCATACTTTTGGATTTTATTTCATGCCCAAAGGGAAGGTGTTATTGTACAATGGCGTACAGAGGAATGTCAGGATGTAATCACACTGAGCGCTTTAACACGTTAACTGCATTACCGGCATTTAAAAGCCCTCTCACGCCAAAGGCATTTTTACACGGAATTCTCTCACGAAAGATGCTAAATGCCTTCGTTGTAAGAGAGCTTTTTAAATGCCGCTGAATCGTGACCGTGTGCTTAACACAAAAATAATTAAATTATTCCTAAATCATGTTTTAAATCACAGTAAAGCATATGAAGCGAGTAATTGGCTATTTACACCAGTAGTTCAGTGTTATAACTTTTATTAGTAAGTGAAGACGTTAAAGAGAATTCGTTAGGTGATAAGAAAATACCAGATCTCCATTGTGATGTGCTTTTACAATTATTTTTTGGCAAGACGAGGAAAGAACGTAGTGAAAATAGAAAGAAAGTATATTACATTACAAAACAGTACGAGTAGTGCTGAGCGTAGCAGTAATCCTTAAGAAAAGGTCTTAATTAATAGCTTTGGCATGTAGAACAGGACGTACTTAAATAAGTTAGCAAAGAAAGGATATTTCAAGGGCAAGGATTATAAACAAAATGTGAAGCAATTCAGAACGGCTCCTATTGCTAGACAGGAAATTTCACGTTTACTTCGAACCATTGATATCAGTGTAGAATAACTCAAAAGTGGAGAAAATAATAACTCCGAGTATCATAATGGGCACTTCTCGGCTATATTAATTTAATTAAGGTATCCACGTTATCTCTTTTATGCGATCATAGGTCGTAAGTAAATGGTACATGCTACATTTTGTAAAATTCTATAGGCGACATGTGTTTCACCTAATTTTTGAGAGATTTAATGCTCAAGCCCAGTTGATAACGCGGTTACTCTTTTCCGAGATCCCAGGCAAAGAACCCACCGTTTTTCTGCTAAATATAACTACTAAAAACTGTCGGGTACTGCACAATTAAGCAGGTCAGTTTCCATAATTACACAAGCCTCCTTACATTCAGATTTGACCGTGAAAAAATTGCATTGAACAAATAATCTCCGATTTCAATAAATCCTGCAAAATGGATATTGTATTAAGTGAAAAATGTGGATATAATTTAAAATTTATTTGAAACAATATCTACACGAATTCGAATTACATTACTTTATTTCTTGGTAGCAGATGGCTGAGGAAGGCGATACTTAGCTAATTCAATTTCAGCTTCATGGTAACTCATCCGATTGTAGCAATAATATTCTGGGACCTTGTATTCACCTGTATGGGAAGCTCCTGGACCTACAGGGCTCGATGCAGGCTTCACAACACGGCTGCTTAGGCCTGGAACATTTGAGTCAATTGCTTGTGAAGTTGATGGTGGTGGACTAGAGGCTCCTGATGGGTATTTAGTTGATCCTTGAATGGAACTATATTTTCTAAAGAAAAATCGTAAATTCGCACCGCGAAACATTTTTACCACAAATCGGCTGAACGAATTCACGTAACACCAGCAGTCTGACAACCGTGAGAATAGTCAGTGTGGGCAAAATTTGAATATGCTTTTAGTGTTGTCAATTCTGTTCGATTTCCGTGATGCATTGTTTGGTTGGACATGTAACATTTTAAGAATTAATGCAAAACGAATTTTTTCAATAAGAAAACATTAACAAAAACCACCAATTTTCTAATTTATAATATTAGAAGAGATCGATTTCCAATCTGCATAAATTAATTATGTGCAGTTTCAATGCAGCGGTTCATATGAAAAACCGAACTTGAGTGGAACGAAAACAATTTCCGCCATTTTAGTCAGAGTGGGAAGAAGTGCGGCGTGAATTGTTGTATTTTAGGAAATATTGCATTAAAAGGGAAGTGAATTAAGTGACTTAAGTAGAAATGGGTGCAGACGGTAAGGATGAATACTTTTCGAAAATTTTTACTGAAAATAATTCAAGGTCGTGGTAGAAATTGTGAAGTGATTTTACTCGTTTCCATTTTCAGAGCGTGATAGACGTCGCCATCGATCCAGGTCTAGAGAGCGTCGAAGAAGCCGATCTAGATCCAGGGAAAGAAGAAGGAGTCGCTCACGTTCTAAGAACCGTCATCGTTCCCGTAGGCGTAAGCCTTCTCTATACTGGGATGTACCGCCTCCAGGCTTCGAACATATTACCCCCTTACAATATAAAGCTATGCAAGCAGCCGGACAAATTCCAGCTAATATCGTTGCAGACACCCCACAAGCAGCAGTCCCAGTTGTTGGATCTACAATAACACGACAAGCACGTCGGTTATATGTGGGCAACATACCATTTGGTGTTACAGAGGAGGAAATGATGGAATTTTTCAATCAACAAATGCATCTGTCTGGACTGGCGCAAGCGGCTGGAAATCCAGTTCTTGCCTGCCAAATCAATTTGGATAAAAATTTCGCATTTCTTGAGTTTAGGTCCATCGATGAAACCACCCAGGCAATGGCGTTCGATGGCATCAACTTTAAAGGACAAAGTCTCAAGATCCGGCGACCGCATGATTATCAACCGATGCCGGGTATGACCGATACCGCCGCTTTGAGTGTACCAGTCAGTAAGTATGGGTGTGGATTGTGAAAAGAATAGCTATATAAATATTTTCGTTTCTTCTTGCTTAGGCGGGGTCATATCTACCGTCGTTCCGGATTCTCCACACAAAATTTTTATTGGCGGTCTTCCAAATTATCTAAACGAAGATCAGGTAAATTCGCAAATACTGGATATATTTTACTATAAAATTGCCTAAGACGCAAAATAGGCATACTCAAGAAGCCGGTGCATAAATTACATTTCGGGTATATATTATTTTCCATGTAGACTGGGAAATATTTGGATTTTTAGGGTTTAAAATTTTCAGGATATTTTTTTCTTTTGGAGAAAATACGGTGTAAATTCTTTAGCGTTTCGACGATGCAAGAACAAAATATTTCTTTACAGCTAGCTTTGATGCTTTCCAGTACTTTACAGTTTCAAATGCTTAAATGCACAACAGCCTTCTTCAGGTATCTCGTCAGTTTTATTTTTCAGCAATACTCACTTTTCAGCATTTTTAATGGGGGGGAGTTTTGAAGAAGATTTGTTACACAGTGGTAGGGGCTGTTTGGAAGTTAAGAGAATTTATGTTATGTAACAGAAAAGAGGAAAAGAGGAACAGGGATTTGCCTATATCTTAGCCAACTTAGAGATTCATCGGAAGTAATTAGAATTGATTTTCAATAGCAATATTGTTGAGTATCTTAAAAAAGCAAGCAATGGGTGTGCAATAATAGTTCCGATAAGCTTTCTCATCTGTTAAGGAAATTATATCAATAAATATTAGCAGAGAGAAGAAGCCTATAAGGGGAGGGATAGACGTCCTGCTCCTCTATGAAGTATTTTATTTTATTTTTTTATATCACAAGATTCAGAGTTTCAATTCTAATACGAGAGGTGAGACCAATTTATCAGCCTTATCATCGTATCCGTTCAAACCGGGACAAGTACTGGAACCCTTGTATTAGTGTTGCAAAACAAAAACAAGAAAGTCGGGATTTTATCTGTTCTGAACGGATCTCTAATGTCTATGAACGGTACAGTAAATGTTGTGATTACTTATCCTTGAGGAGGATGATATAGTTTGATACTTTAAAAATTGAGAAACAGAGGGTCAGAGTCATGGGTGTTGTAATAACGTGGTTGGGAATCTAGCTTAAATAGTAGTTTAGTTACTTTTAAGATTTGTTAAGAAACATGTGAGGCAGTGTCATTGTTGGCTTAAAGGAGGGCGAACAAATATCCTTGACTAGGAACGTAGCGATTAGTTCAGTGGAAATTTTTAGCTACCCTCAACGTTTTGCATCCAGTGATTGAGTTCTCTTTAGGCATTTGAAGATATAAATGGGGAATGGATTGAATACAAGCATTACTAACAGCATTACCGCTGAATTCAATGTAAGAATTTTAAGTTTAATCCATCATTTAGCTGAAGAAATTCATTTGACAAACTAGTTGCACACAAACTACCCTGCTTCAATATGAGTTCTTTTGATTCTGGAATAGGAAAATTAAAGTCAGGATGTTTGTTGGGCAGTTACACTTGAACTTTTTTACCTAGAGCTGGAACGGGTTGAGACGTCTCCGTGACATTTATTCCATTTCTTTCGCGACCGCTCATTTTTGCCAATCTGGTTCTTCTATCGGGGCTTTAATTCTTTTAGAATTTTTACTTTTGAGGAAATACTCTGTTACTTCTGTTATTGCGCTCATCCTTTACAGACCTTGCGCCAAATATGTTAATATAGCACCAATAAGGCCAATTTTATTCGCCTTTTATGACATGGCAAGTAAAATATTATTCAAAACCGTCATTTGTAGGACACGGATAGTATGGACCTGGACCTGTTAAAGGTTTCGGTTTCTGTAGTCTACTGAAGTTCCTTTCTTCGAATTATTGCCATTATTGTGCAATTATATCCGTGTTTCACGGCGTTATTGATCTCAGAATTTTATTGGGAGGTTATACTGAAATATACTGTCCATAAAATAAGTTAGAAGGGAAAGATGAACAGTACTATCTATCGCACGGAAAAAGCTTCGAAGCGTTTTTATTTCTTGTTGTACAGCAACAGCAAAAACAGCGAATTCAATACTTTTTTCCGTTGCATCGGGTAACACGATAAGAAGGAGGGAGTAAGTCAATAGATTAGTATAAAAAGTGCATTACTATTATGAAATTATGCAGAGTTTCTCAATTAAATTATAATTGACAGAAGATACTACTGTGCGATTTAAAACAAATTTATGTGGGTATAGAAGTGTAACAAATCTTTGCTGAACGTTTTTTTTAATAGTACAGGTGCGCCAAACAAGAAAAAGAAAAATTTTCAGGTTTGAAAGTGATTGAATATTTTCCAGCCTTTCCAGCAATTTCTTTTCAGCTGTTTTATTTTTCAGCTAAGGATATTATTTTCGCTTTCAGCACGACATAAAAAATACATTAACCGATCAATCGAAAGTATTTCAGTTTGTCTATTTACATTTAAATTTAGCGAAAAAATTGTTGAAGAAAGTTTACTGATCTTGTTTCATGTGTATTGTAGCTTAGGTCGCGCGGCGCCTTCCTTGCATTTATTGTTGTACACAAAACCATGCTGTTGTGAGATTGATCTTCCTCTACAACCAAGTCAATTCGATTATTAAAAATAATATACCTACACATTGAAAAAATGTCTTGTTCCACCCTCTTACTGACGGGATCTTAAAAGGCAAGTTATATGACATTTTCAGCTAAAAAAAAACAAACACATCTCCAGTTTTGAAAAGAACCTATTTCGGGCGCGTTTTTTTAAAAAACTACAATTGATTAAGTTAGGATTATTTTGTATAAAAAAAACTCCTACTTGCGGGTTGTAAATTATTATTTCTCGCGATCGTTTGGTAAGTAAGTCGGGCATTGCAATCAAATTTAAATTCGAGCTTTGGATGCAGTGCCTATTTACGCCTTTGTTTAAACATTTTTACAATATATTGAACAAAAGATATTTTCGGTAAATCCTTAGTTTAAAAAAGAATATGACCCCGGGATATATGGAAATAAATTACATGCAGGATTTTTACAGTAGATTTTATATTCTTATAGTTCTCATTTAATGCTGAATTACTCACATGTTAAATAAGAGTTATATGTTGGTATTTAAAGCCTCTCAATTCTATAAAAGCTATGGCTTATACCATAATACATTGCGAGAATTCTCGTTTGCAGAAAAAATAGCGTTAATATATTATTGAGTGTATTCAGAGCAAAACAGCACAGTAACTAGGAAAGCCAAGCAGATAATATCAGTTAGTGTGACTAATCTCTTGAAATATGATGCGCACTAAATCTCCATCTCGTGAATGTGGGTGGGAAGAGTATTCCAAACACGAATGATCATCCATATCAGAAAATTCAAAATGGGTAAAATAACCTGATTTTACTTTAACTATGCATAAAATTCATGCAATTCATGCTCGTGTTAGTCTCAAATCTCGTTCTTTGTGGGTTTTTACATGTAAAATCACCGAGGAATTGAGATTTGAGACTGAGATAAAGAGTTTTAACTTTGGTTCTCTTGAACCTCAAAAAAAAATAATATAAAGTCTATAAGGAATAACAACTTTCTTTTTGTAACAAAACTTTATTATCACTGTTGGGTTAACACTTTCTTTCCTAGCAATCACTTTATCAACTTATTATTGTTGGCTTAACACAGGGAACCGAAACAAAAGCTTTTTATAAATCTAATCTAATCTTTTGAAAACGCCCGATCTAATTGAGTGCGAAGAACCAACTAACTGTAGTAGCTTTTCAGGAAATTCTTGGGCTGGAGGTGACGGGTTAATGAAAATGCTGATCTTGCTATGTTCCCACGGGTAGATGGATTTGAGTTCGTTAAAAGTAACTTTAGGATTATGGAAAATGTCGACTAATGTCGCGAAGGCAGGAAATATGGTATTGTGTGGATTTGGATTTTAACTGGGATTCTAGGAATTAATTTTTGTTCGTGGGAAATGTGGGAAATGCGCGTGGTATTCGATAACGTGACTTAGGAATCAATTTATATTTAATTTATATTTTTATTTATAGTACGCGTGTAGGGATTATAACAATAAAGCTTTTCGCAGCTTTTCCACTGTTCCATGTGTAGACCGAATTAATTTTGAATTGTAGTTAATCTACAATTTTTACTGTGAATCCAATCACTGATACCTATAAAAACCACTGTCTATTCTTCTGGATTCGGCCGCATGCCTGCAGAATAGCGAATCTGCGAGTACTACAGATCTACCGGCGTAGACTCTACTCGAAGATCCATTGAAATGTGGGAGATAGATGAAAGTCAGTAGCTTTTTATTTCTGAGTAATTTAATGCAGTTTTTGAATAATTTACGTATAAAATTACTTTCTTGACGGACTTTTAGGGGCTTTAGTGTTCCATACTGGGAAATTATTTGTTCACTG